>QEOT01008199.1:808-46282 GCA_003123785.1 Pterocarya stenoptera | reverse complement strand
GGTGCATATAGTAAGCCGAAACGGCGACGACAGACGCTCCAACAAGAGCGGCCATGGCCAAATGCAGCGCATACGCGTCCATTAACCAGAAACTTAGACTTCCTGGCCCCTTACAAACTCGTAGAAAAGGAAATGATTATTTCAGTTGGTACAGAGATAGCAAGAGAGAAACCCTACTGAGGAGTGCCGCAGGTGAGAGCAGAGAAGAAGAACCTCAGTCTTTTTTTTTAATCGGAGAAACTGAGCCTTCCTCCACTATTTATAGCCACAGATAGCGACGACAACGGGCACATTCTCTCTCTATCTCAGTTTTTTCGCACTACTTTCGGACTCATTGAAAGTGGTTTGCTTCGTATTATCGCCGCTTTTTCTTTTACACCGTTTCCCTGGATTGTTATTATTTTTATTTATCATGACTTTAGAGCAACTCTCTCTTTGTCGTATATATAATAGGTTATTATTTACAGAAATAAAGTCTTATATTACACGTTTACACTTAATTAATATATGATTTATTTTTTTATTTTTTTATTTAAATACATATATATTTAAATATGAAAATAAAAAGATAAAAATAATAAATCTTAATTATGCACACTTTTATTGATGTGATAATGTTTAAATAGTAATGTGTTTTATTAATGGGTTTTGTTATACAACTTTTTACTATTTACACATATTTCATATTTTATATTTTTTAATAAGTTTTAAAATTTTTTTTGAGTTTATTTTTTTTAAACTATTTCAATTTTTTTATTTACTATTCACATAAAAAATATTTGATAAAATAAAAAAATAAAAATAAATAAATAAAATATGAAATGTAGAATATAGATAAATGGTAAAAAATTGTGAAGATTTTTTTATTTATTAATGTTGATTTTATAAAGAAAGTAACCGGATCCTTAAAAGGTCCCTCCTCCTTTAAAAATTAGATTTATGTTTGTAATTGAATTATTTAATGAGTGGCAGGAGGTGATAGTGGGGGAGGGGTACGAAGCTTGTTGTTGTTTGTCGGGTATGGGGTGCAGTGGGCCAGGCCTCGTAGGCAGGAAGATGGGAATCGTGTTAATTTGGTTGTGGAGTGTGAGTCATTTCCGTTATCCGTACGTATATATACAAGTAAGCCATATATGCCAGCTAGCTACTTAGCACACACGTGTTAAAGCAAAAAATAGGGAATATTACCCGCAGATAAATCGGATTTGGGCCTTTTACATTTGTAATTTTGTCGCATGTATTACACAGGGCGGTTTGTCCCCCTCCACCTCTGGTCTCGTTTATAAACTGCCAGGTCGTCTCCTTGGTCGGAAAGATTTCAGAAAGCGGGAGGTTTGGACAGTAAACTGAGTTAATGGGATAATAATTAAAAATTAAATAATATATTATTAAAATATTATTTTTATTTTAAAATTTTAAAAAATTAAATTATTATTATATTTTATTTGAAAGTTTGAAAATTTTGTAATGATTAGATAAGTTGAAATCAACTCTCTTGAAATTGTGTTTCACGGGCCTAGGAATTCTATGCTAGCAACGCTCAAGCTCTTCCTTGGAAGGAGGAGAGTAGGGGTACTCGGAAGTCGTGATACCTCTGACGCTCAAGTCAATTCAAGATTGAAGAAGAAGAATGAAATAAGAGCTAGAATGAGATGACAAAAAAGTGTTCAAGAATGAGAGAAACTCCTCTCGAGAGAGAGTGAGGGGTATTTATACATGGTTTGGGCAGGTCTCGAGATGATGATGACCCGTATGCAACTTCATATTGGGATCGCACTATCGGATCCTACTTCACACCAGACCTATCAGGCTTGGCCTAGGCTGTCGCTAACACCCAGGTGGGCGCGCCGTTGCGTGCTAACCCCTGGGCACATTGAATGCGACGTGGTCCTCCTGTGACGTGCTTGTCCCTGCTCCATTAAATATGGCGCAACCACCGACAACTTTTATCAGGGACGGGGATGTCCTTGAAGGTCAGCTAGACGTGGTCATCAGGCTGCCCTGTCAAGGTCCGAGGCATCCCTATCAGTAGCCCTAATGCTGCATCAGGCTACACAGTTCCCCCATCCTCCTGTTAGAACATTTGATCCCGCCTTTCTCATCTTGAAGCTCCTGGGCTGGGCCAGCCCGTCCCAGGGCTTGGGCCTGGTGGCTGGCCCATCCCAGGTCCCAAGCGTGGGCCTGGGCCCGATGCCTCTCCCGGCCTAATTCTTAAGGATTTCTCCCCTCACAAACTCATTATTCAAACAAGTCCTAAAGACTCTGTAATGATTTGTAACTCATGCAAGTCTATTTTACATGAAAGAATTTAAAAAAGAAAAATACATACACAATTATTTTCATACTCTTTATATTATTTTATTTTAAGTGATGGATGTTTATGTAAAATAACTTATAAAAATAATATCATTTTACAAAAATATTTTCAATATAAAATATAGTTATAAAAATAGTTGTAAGTATATTATTACTCTTTAAAAAAATCTTTAACAATTGAATTTTAAAAGCGCACTCTATATTTTGACATGTAAATACACTATTTGTTATAAAGTCTATATAATCATTAGAAAAATAAAAAACAGTAATATTTTTTGTTGTGCATGGGCTAATGTTGAGTACCATTAATCGAGTGATGCAGTACTACCAGTCTAGTGTTGTAATCGAGCCGAATCAAGTTGATTTTTGAATTGTCGAACTCAGCTCAACTTAAAAAACTCAAGTTCGAGTTCAATATTTTTATCTATAAATCTTTGTTCAAGTTTGGCCAAGTGAGTTAAGTTTTCAATTCGAGCTTGAACTCAATCCAAAAATGAGTTCAAGTTGAGCTGAGCCGAACCGAGTCCGAATTATTTATATTTTAGTTCTTGAATAAGATTTAATAATTAAGAAATTGGATAGATAAAAAAATATGAATTTAATGAAATTTTTACAACTAACACCCTTTATTGAATTAGAAAATTTTAAGAATTTATAAATAATTAATATGTAACTAGTTGATATTTATCCAAAATTACCATTTATTATATACCTAATACATAAATTAACAATACATATTAATAATTTGATAGTATATATCAACATTTCATATATGGTTTATACATACTAGTATATGAAATTATTAAATCTTGCAGACTAAATATTGTACAAATTATAAAATAAATATGAAGTATGTTCAATACATAGGTATAAATAATGAGGTTACATTCTATATATTTAATTATAAAATGTGTTATGCTTATATTATTAACCACTATATATATGTATGTATATACATTTATCAATGTATGAATGAGTTTTAATTGAGTCGAGTTAATGAGTCAACTCGAGCATAAATGAACGAGCGCCTTAACGAATCTTAGCCAAGAGAGTCAAGTTTAGTCGCGTATCATTCACTAATCGAGCAGGCATTTGCTATCACAAATGACCTTTTTTTCTTCACAAATCGAATTTCATTCGAGTTTAATTGAATGTGTATTGAGCAGGCTATCGAACAGACTGATTCATTTATAGCCCTAACCACATCAACCTGTACACCAATATTTTTTATGTTTATTAATAGTTATGATGACGATTCCATATCAGTAAAGTGTCAGATGTATCAAGAAACAAGCTTGTAAATAAATCTTTTATGATAATTGGTATTTGCAGTCTTAAGATGCTTAAGTTTTGCATTCTCCCTTTAAAAAAAGTTGATAAATTTGTAACATACATAAAAAAATATATATATATTTTTAATAGTAGACCCCAATTTTTGTTAAAATGAATGCGCGAGACTTATATACCTTAAGACTATATTTAGCATTACTCATCATTTATTAGCCTTAGCTAAATAATAAACCTTGACTTAAAAGGGCTCGGAAAATGATCTATCTTTATTTCAAGCAAAACATACGGTATTCATTTGGCGTAAAGTTTATATTGTTTGTGATAAAAACAAGTCGTCCCTGTCTTTCTTTTACACCAAATGAATCCCATCATTTTTAATTGAAATAGCACTACAAGAAAATTGCTTATTTGCAATCAGTTAATTCCAACAAAATGACTATTTACAGCTAAAATAAATCTATTTTGGTCCTAAATGATATTTTTGCCACTATTAAATGATCCCAAAAACTCGATTTTCTTATAATGTGGAGAAGAATCTATTGATCTACCTCTATTTTCTTAACAGATCAGTGCATTCCATATTTATCTTCCCATTTTTAATATAGTTTTATTTATAATGTTGTGATCACTCGTATACAGATTTAAAACAATATTATTTTTTATTTAATATATATTTTATTATATATCTTCCATCACATCAACTGATGTGTCATATTTTTGACAGGCTTCTAACAGCATTTTCACAAATAAAAACATATGTGAGCAAATTAGCAAAAGGCTTCGCCTCTGATTATAAGGGATAAGATGAAAGGAATAGAGATATGAGTTAAGAATATTCGGTTGTACAGTGCCTACAAGTGGGGTGGGGGAATATATGTGGCATTTCTAATTTTATCCCCATTGCTAAATATACTCTCGATTAATGGGAGACAGTCTTGACCAAAAATGCATACCTTGGGAAAGTGGGATCTGCATATGCATGATGATGGACACGGCATTTAGATTCGAGCGTACGTAGCAAGTAATTAAGAGAATATCCTCGCTTATTGGCTAAATAATAGACGCAAATTAGATTAAGCAATCTCTTTGAGGTTTCAATTCGAGTACTAGTACTACTGCTCATGTTGCCTCTGCATGGTTGCATGGTTCTTCTTTTTCTTCAATTCATATTTGGTATGGCCGTGCGTATGGGGCTTTGTTGTGAACCCGGCCAGCTAATTATGTAACGCTCATGCAATATTACTCCCCTTTTTCATAATTTATTTCCAAGTAAAATAGGGATAAAAATATAGTAGTTGAAAAAGTAATGATAGAATATTGAATAGTAGATGAAAAGTAATAATAAAATAATAAATAATAATGAAATCACTATAAGAAAACTGCTTATTTGCGACCAGTTATTTTTAATCAAAATGAGTCTGTTTTGGTTGTAAATAGTCATTTCGTCACCGAAAAATAGTCACAAATATCTATTTTTCTTGTAGTGAATATTCTGAGAGTATCTGAAGTACTCTTAGTATCCAAATTAACCTAGCCTTAATAAAAGTAATGTTATTTAAAGGCTTTTAAATCACACACTACTTATAATATTCACATGGCATAAAAATAAATGTGTTATATTTTACATTACAATCCTCATTAAAACTTGTAAATTGAAGTTTTGAACCCTCCACTCCTTAAGAAATAAATTATAAATAGAACACTTGCGCTAAATATTGTGATTGTTTAATGAACGGTACACGATATTAAAACTTGTTGATAATTATACCTAATATATATGAATCTTTGGAGAATTTGGAGCGTTGTGATCTTAATATATACTTATCACAAGATCAAAAGCCAGACATGCATGAGTATATAGTGGCTAGCTGAGGAATAAATATGGCTTAAAGATGCATGGCATTTGGAATATTGTTGCGACAAACATGCATGCATGGGACATTATTTTGACTCATTTGGAACAAAAAATAATAGTCCGGGTACAATAATTTAAGACACGTGATGTGTTTTGCACTTAACATGATGTCCATTCGGATTAACCCTCTAGTGCTTTGGGATTTTATGGCCTAACCTGAAAAAAAGCGACAAGAATATGAAAAGATTTTATTGTTGAATCTAAACTAGCATGCGTGTGTATAATATATATATATATATGTATCTGACATGATTTAAATGAGTAAGTACGATCGATTGAGATCGATCAGAGAAATAAAGAAATAGCTTAATCTGAATTAGCTGCTGATTTGGCCTGGTCTTGGGTTTTTCGTTGTCATGTAGTGATCATGCACATATACGTAACGTACTATCATGTAAATCAATACAAATATTTCACTCTTTTGGTAATGCCATCCAAAACATGACTAGTCGATCTTTCATTTTAAGGCGTTGAAGCATATACATATATATATGTATACCTTGAAAAAGAACTGGTTGATAAATTATATATATATAGATTAAATAAAATTTCAGAATTAATTTTTGTGAAGCCTCGTAAAAATAAAAGTTAAGACCTATATACGTACTGAAAAGAAGAAAAAAAGTATCTAAAGAGATGCTTGCCCCGAATTTGGACGCCCGGAACTTCAAAGTATTTGCTTATAACTTTATATGAAAACTTTCGGAAGGTGAGTCTCTCGATCGTACGCGTATCCATCCCAATGATCCTAATTATACTAGTGAATATATGCCATAAAAGTTGGTGACCAAACACGGTACATGCATGAATACAGCATGAGCTAGCTTTCTCCTCATTGCATGCGCCACTCTGTATTTATCCTGCAAACATGTGGGCTAACGAATTGTACCTGCAAAACGCACAAGTATCAGTACTGCACCTCAGATTATATATGGTCATGAACCGAATCAATTGGCTGAGACGATGCCACCCACTTTAATTAAAAGTGCAATCCTAGCTAGCTGTTTCTCATGCAGTACGCCTTATAATTTGAGAGCTTCTCTTTTCTTTTTGAGGTTTTCTATATACACAAATGAGTTCGTGCAACAAACCATGCATCAATATTTACATGATTTTTTTTATTAAAAATAAAAATAAAAGAAGAAAAATTTTAAGAGAAAAAGAATGCCTTCTATCTCACAAAAATTATTTCCGCTTTCAATTCATACCGTTTTATTAAACAGATGTCTTATATGTTAACATCAATATATAATTTGGTATGTGAATTGGCTTGCAAGAAAACTTTTCATTTCTTCTTCTACATTAATAGATCTCCGCCTTATCCGGTATTAATCCAGCTAGCTATATTCTATACTGTTTGCATGCAAAACAACATTTTAATAAAGTATCACTATAAGAAAATAGTTTATTTACAACCAATTAATTATAGTAAAATAATTATTTATAATTAAAATTAGTTATAAATAATCTTTTAATTGTAATAAATTGATTACAAAAATTTATTTTTCTTGCAGCGGTGCATGATCTTGTTTTTCCCATTCTATATATATTTACAATATTCTTTCACTCATAATTGCCTGCCAAACGTCACGTGCACGTTGAGACATAATACAATTAAGAGAATAGTTAAAAAGCTGGATACTAAATGCATGTCGAAAGATGAGACTTTGATGCATGCATGCATCTTATATATGCTCGTGTGATTCCTTACAACAAGACCGAAAATTCTAACATAAAAGATGGATTTTCTGCCACATAATTCTAGCATCTGCCAACATGCAACCTCAGTACTACTGATCATCTTATTTTATTGGGAAAAACCTAACCAAAATTCCTCTCTTAGATCAATATGATCTGAGATTTTCCTGACATTGATATTAGTGATATTTGATAAGAGCCTTTTGGCTTGTGATTTTAGGAATCTCATTCCCAGCTTGAAGCATATATATATATAATATATATGGGAATCAGATTTCACTATTTCAGCAGCATGCAGCATCAGAGCTGGTAACAAAAGCAGGAGAAGTGGACAAAGGATCGAGGGAATATATTGGTAGCAGCAGTACTGACTACTGGGTGGAGCATCTTGCTTACATTGGCAAAAGTTCCCAAATGAGAGCCCCCCTCCCCCCCTAGGTTTAAGAGCCTGCCCATTCCCATGCAGTATTGACATTTATGAAGTTACTATGCCTGGTAGTACTTATAATGGTGGGTTCAGAGAATTAGGTCCTAATTTTGTTGGCTAGCTCCTATAATAATTATATAACTTCCATTATTAGGGATACTGTGCATCCTGAAAAAGAGGCTTATAGTGGAACGTGAACTACCTCTAATTCCAATGACAATGAAAATTGTCATGATCTTGCAACAACTCCTAGTAGAATATATACTCTTATGATTGAACAAAATGTCCAACAATGCGAATAAAGATGATTTATTTACAATATATTTTATAATAATGTATTAAAATAAGAAATATTTTGATAAAATGTTATATAAAAATAATAATATTTTATTAAAATATTTTTATTTTAACATATTATTATAAAATATATTGTAAGGATATTATTAGTCATACGTATAAAGGACGTAAGCCTATCCCTAATATTAGAAACGTGGTCGATCAGGTGTAGGTCCTTCGGTTCTTGTCGATGAGTGATGTTGGACAAGACGTTCATGATGTGACCCAATTTTTAAGATTGATGCAAAATAATTGTACCTTTTGATCTTGAAAAAATATTGATAGAAATTACTGTTTGTAATATTTATTTTATACATATTATGTGGTTTCATCCAGATTGTTTATTTCTTAAAGTGAAAAAAAAATAAAAAGAGAAAAAAAAGTCATATAGTAAGTATAAAATATGTACTCACAATAATAACTTCTCTCTAATATTACTCTTTGATGCTGCGGAATCAAAAGTTCATCTATGTCTATGAACCAAACACTCTTTACATTCAAAGATAGAGATATACATACAATAATACAATGATGTTCACGTGCTACCTCTATTTCTCTCTAAATTATAAGAAATATTTAGGTCAAAAACTTGTTATAAATCTCAATCCAGGATTTTGGTCTATAGATTTTTATCTTGCTGCAAACATTTATATAGCCGTAGCCGAAACTCATTAACCTCGATATAATTTTAGGGTGTGCGAGATACACGTACTTTCATTAAAATAAAAAGTAGATTTATCATTAACAAATGATTTTTTTTAATGTAAATCTCAAATTTAATTAATTTTTTTTAAAAAAAATAGTAAAATTTACATATTTTAAAATTATAAATATCATTTTTCTTCATTTAATATCATCTCAGTTCACGGGCTTGAAATGGGTTAAAAGGTTCTTTTAAGTATGTGGTAGGCTAAGCGTTGCTTGGACTCAACTCGATTAGCCCAACCAACTCTTTGCAACTTGTTAGGTTGGTTTCGAAGTTCCAGTGAAAGTATATGGTTCAAAGATGGGCCTTAACAGGAATTGACTTGCCTGCACATTGGGCCAAAGGATTTTATTTTGTTTTTATTTTAAGTGAAATAAATACTATCTATTTAGAATAGAATTTAAGATATTTTAGGTTGAAAATTGAAATAGATATCTCGTACTGTGTACTAGATAGATATGATATATTTCCCTTGAATGAAAAGCATCTTTTCTCTGTTCATGGGGAATGGGTATGAATCTAAGGGAATTATTGCATGACAATATTTCTAACTATTCATCCATTTCATTTAAATTATATAAGTAATGCTACATGTACTTACACTTTTACTTATAAAAATAATTTTGTTAGTTTTTTTTTTTTTAAATTCAAATTTTAAATTTTAAATTTCATAACTTTTAATATATCAATAACTGACATGTGAACTAGTAATTTTACTGAACTAACGAGTGGTGTTATGTCATCTTTGATTACTACTATTTAATAATCCAAAAATTAGTTCAAGGTTATCTAAATGTCAGGACCAAATTAAAAATTACAAATATTTAAGGGTTTAAACATATAATGGTTGCCCTAGAACCAATTAGACCAAATGAGTCAGCTTAAAAAACAAAACAAAAAAAAGCCAAATCATGGGTCACTAGACCATATCAAGAGCAGAGCCGGCTCAAATGTAAGGTCATACCATTGCCTAAGGCCCCACCTTGTATGGAAGGCTCTTTAAGAACCTGTATCTCATCTTATCACATATCATCTTATATAATTTTAACTAATAATCTCACTACTATTTACGAATCATCTCAACTTATTTCATCTAATCTCACTATCCAAACGAACCCTTAAATAAAAATGAACTTTTATTTGTATTTAGTGTTTTTGAGAAAAAAATATAAAAGCCATTAAATTAAACTAAAATCTAAATAAAGTACAGTTCTCAATATTTTTTCATATTTTTAATGTGTGCAAGCGCCAATACAAAATTTTATATCTAAATCAATGAATATTTATATTTTTAAATAATTTTCCTTAATTGAAACTTAAGAGATCATTTACAATGAGACCTCCTTTTAAATTTATTATATCAAATATAAAATTTTGAATTTTAAATAAATTCTTATTCTATTTAAAAACTTTAAATAATGTTTAAATAACCATTTATATTTTATTATATTATAAGTAAAAAAAAAAATTTAAATTTTGACCCCAATTGTATTGGGCCAGTAAATGTAAAAACATTTTCCTGGATTTTTAACTGTTTGCAAAAGATTTCATGAGTTTTTAACTTCATGTATTATTAGTACTGCATGGTTTCCTAATCTTTTTAGCATGTCATTCTCTCTACAAACGTACAAAAAGATAAAGCACAAACGTACAAAAGGATAGATTATAAAAAAAAATGAAAATTAATATTTTTTATAATATCATTACTTCGAAGAAACAAGAAAGAATCCAAAAGCTGATTTTACTTTAAATAAACAAAACAAAGAAAAAAAGAGAGCACAATCGAACAAAAAGATAGATTAAAAAAATGAACAAAAAATATGTTACATTATTACTTCGGAAAAAGGGCAAAAATAAAAGTAGCAGTAATCTTTTCACACCATGTCGGGATAAAAAAAAATCCAATCATGTGAAATTATGATTAAAAAAAAGTTTAAAATATTAAAATAATAACTATGATTTGCTTTCAGATAAATGGACTTTATACTCGACATTTAAAATTTGTGTTCTTTATACTTTTTATACTTTTCATCACTTTAATCATTCCAATACAAATCGGTAACAACTTGTTAGAAAATGCAATGCGGACATCAATAATTGTGTGGCATGTGAAAAATAATAATTAAAAATCATTTAAAAAATAAAAGTAAATAAAAATAAAAATAATCTAAAATAGAAAATAATGTAAGAACTAGTTTGTATATTGAGATATTCTTAATATTTTATTTCTAAATATCGCTCAAATATAAAATATTTTTCAATTTTAAATTTTTAACTTTTTTATTACTTAATCATTATAATTTTTTCAAACTTCCAAATAAAATAAAAATAAATAAAATAACTTTTTCAAATTTCAAAATAAAAATTATATTTCAACAATTTTTTACTCTCTAAGTCGATTCAAGATGCCTAAAATTACTTGTATGCAAATCACGCATAGGTCATGTTCAAGTAGTGGCATTGGCATATGTTAGTGTTAGGTAAAACTTAGCAAATTGACGTAAAAATCATATGTATTGAATTAGGTATAGTCATCTAGCTTTGGTTATGAGCCATGATACTTCAACAAATTACTTGTTTTTGTACAGTACCTTATTCATACATTTATTTATCTCATTTTTAGACCCTTAACTACTAGGGGTGTTCATCCGGGTTCTAACCCGGGAACCCGGGTACACCCGGACCGGAACCCGGGTTTCAAACCCGGGCCGGAACCCGGATGAATCCGGGTTGTAAATCCGGAACTCGGTTTTTTTTTTTTTTTAAGTTTGTGTTCACAAGCTTGATAAATATGATGTAACTGATGTTATTATTTACACTTTCAAAATTATTTAAGTGTAATAATAACAAAAATATGGTCTATATACTATTTTTTAAAACAAAAATGTGGCCCAAGTTTTTCTTTTTGTGTTTGTTTTTTTTTTGAACAAAGCCTTCATCTAAATGACAATGGCATCTTTCTTAGTTTAGATTTTTGAGAAAAAGAATGTACTAAACATCTTGTTATTTAAAAAAAAATAGAAAAAAAAAACCCGGGTTCCGGATTTACAACCCGGTACCCGGACCGGGTCAACTCGGGTTTTGCAACTCGGGTTCCGGTTTCTCGGGTTCCGGACCGGGCTGGGAAAAAACTCGGTCTGGATGAACACCCCTATTAACTACAAAGTCTCTTTGCTCTCCTGAAATAGAGACCTAAGAATCACCGGTGCTTTCTTAGGTCCATCAAACTTATGTTGACTCTCATTTGTTGAGCTTTCATCCCTCTGTTGGCAACAAGGGCACCTCTGTTCCATGTTGTAGCTCCTTCATCTGCACAAGATCTCCGTCGATCGACAGCAAGATCATGCTTATTAGCAAGATGTATTGTGCATAAACTATTATAAATAGCTGATTGTAAATCAACAAGATATATAAATTGTTATTGTACATTAACAAGATATATAGATTGTCGTTTTGTAGTCACCCATGGAGCAGGTTTCTGATTTTGGAAACTTTTTTTGGCTTTGTGCATGTTAATTGCTAAGAGCATTGGCAATGGTCATTGCCAAGTTTAAAATTTGACTAAAAGTTGAGGTTTTGATTGAAGTTAAAACTATTAGAGAAGTTAATCGACATTAGACTATTTATCCAAAAGTCAAAATAATAAGGGAAATGCTATGGAGTCCGTTTTGGGCTCTGGTTGATTTTTCCGATTCATTTTTTTTTTATTTAGTGATTAAGAAAATATTATTTAAAAATATTTTTTTACATAATTTTTAACACTTTTAAATATTACAAAAAATAAAAAAAATTCACAATATTATTAAAAAATATTTTCTTAATCACTAAGTAAAAAAAAACTAAAAAAAATGAATCAGGCAAAATAAACGATGGCCCAAAACAGGCTTCCTAACATTTTTCAAATAATAATATAATATTAGATATTTTAATAATAATTTTTGATATATATTTTACAAATACACTCTACATATTAATTAATAATTTAATTTTTACTTAAAATTATTGTTTTCCAACTATTTTTTTCCTCAACCTAATTATCCAATAGTAGTCATTGGGAATATTTTTAGAATAAAATATTTATTTTGAAAATGAATAGTGGCTGACCAAATTGAGAAAGTGATGGATTTACTGTAGCTCAAAAGTGAAACTTTGGAGTTTTGACTACTCTAATGCATACTACTTTTAAGCTACTTAGCCAAAATATACATAGGCATTGGCATTTGGATAGGTCAATGCCAATGCTCTAATTATGTTACTCAACAAATTTTGTACAATGTGGTAGATATGATTTTTAATTGTACTTATTTTGATGCTTTGTGTTTGAAAATGAAGTTAATTTATTGTTAGACAGGTTATATATATTTTGATGTATAGATTGTTAAAAATTATGAAAAAATAAAAAGTATTTACTTCAACAAATAAAAAATATGCATAAAACAAAAATACTATTTTATTATTATAGAGAGTAAGATTGTTAATCCTGCATGGAGTTTAATTTATGAGTGGGTAGCCAAAAACTAAAAAGAGACGTATTAGCGAAATTTTGCCTAAAACTATAGCTAAACCAATGCTAATATTATAAGGTTGGTGTGACCCAACAATTTTTCTTTTTTAAGATTTCTTTAATTCTTTAAATTGTTTCATTTTTTAATTAATTTTTTTTCATATAGCCTATGCTCATTGGTACTAATCAGGCTTGTTCACTCTACCCGAATAGGTTGAAAATTCCCAGATTTATTTCGGGCCAGAAGAAATGTTTCCAACCCGTAAAGATCCAACCGAATTCCGACTCGAATATTATTTTAAAAAAATAATTGATATTTTCGGTTCATTATATTTTTATTTTTATTTTAATCAAGATTTAACGATATCATCGAGTTGGATGAGCCCGTACCTTTCTAATTTTCAATTTGAGAAAACCTTAACACCGGTCCATTCAGTTTTACCCAATTAACAGCCCACCAATAATTAAGTGATGCATAGCTTCCAACCACAATTATCATGGAGATGATGTGCACCTCAGCCCCCATTTGTTTCTCCCTTCATACTCGTTTGTCCCTTTACATATGAGCTCGCTGCCCTTCCCTTTCATCTGCTTCCGTCTCTTTTCACCGCCACCCAAGAGCAAAGTCAGTTCCTCCGCCACCATCTTAGCCCCTTCACATCCCTCTCACATGATTGCCCTTCGCACAGCTTTAGCCCCTTCGCATCCCTCTCGCACGGCTGCCCCTTCTCACAGCTTTATCTCCTTCCATGGCGACTGCCCCTGCATCCCCTCTCGCATCCCTCTAGACACAGTTGCCCCTTGGCTCTCCCTGGACCAGGACTAACCTCGAAGACCCTTGATCTGGTGACCCACTCCTGTCTCTCTCGAAGCCGACGACGAAGGACTGATACTAGCCACTGTCGAAGAAGACACATCCCTCAAAGCCTCTCTAGTATGCTATTTCCCAATGAGGTATACTAGTTCATTCGTGAACAATCAGTTTATACTATTTGATTTTTAAAATTTGCTTTTGTATGGTGCTTAAGATAATTATTCATTTGTAGGACTTCTTGTTTCTCTATTGATAGCTATGAGCTAAGTTCTATAAATAGTTTGTCTTATGATTAGTTGGGTGTCATAACTATTAGGTTGTACTGATGTTTCAAGATGCCCTCAGATATATGTTCAAATTGGATGTGTCGACTGATTGATGAACTCCATTATGATTATGACCTACATGTCATAAATAGTTGTTGCAAGGGCTTTCATTGGTGTTTAAGACCTGGCATGTATCATTTTTTTTTATCAATATCAAGTGTCTAAACATGCAGGATTAAGATTACATGTACGCTAGGGATGAAAATTCCATTGTTGTAAGCTGACAATGATTTTGGGTGTCTTGGAAACTGGTGGTGTCCCGAAACATAAATACCATACCAATGAATGGTTCTAAAGGACCACTACTCGAAAAAAAAATCACATTGTTTCCTCCATCCACATTCACACCATCTTCTACATTCACATCATATTAAATGTCTACATTTTCAGCCCCAAGTTCATCACTATCAAAATAAGAAATTTGTTCCTTTCATTCAAAATGACAACATTATAAATTCATTAGTTATTCAAAATGTGGGTTTGAAGATTGAAGATGCTTAATTAATTTGTAGCTCGATGCTTCAAAGAAATAGTATGCCCAACCAACCAGACACCAACCAGAAATAGTTATGCCACTCATTAATTAAAGAAAGCTATAGCTGGAATAGTCAAACTTCATTGTAATAATAAAAAAATCGAAAAGGATGATTGTAGATGGGAAGATAAATCTAGCTATAAACCAAAGATCTTGACCCAGTCAATTGGCTTCATTTGTTTACACAAAATTCATATCTCATTTCAGCTCAATCATTATAATTTTTTTAAATTTTCATACAAAAATATAATAAACAATTCAACTTTTTCAAATTTTAAAATAAAAATAATACTAAAAAATATATTCTAACAATATTTTATTCAACTATTATTCAAAACATCTCATTTTATCTCATTTCATCTGAACTGTGTATCCCAACCCAGCCTTAGAAGAGATTGATCAGATTTTCAACATTCTCCATAGGCTAACTAAACATGCATTATTAATGGAAACCATTGACAAATATTTTTTATAAAGCAAGTTCAAGGTTTTGCATGGAGCCCATTGGCTAACATAAGCAATTAGTTGATACTTCTGTACTATTTGATACTTCTGTACGTTTCAACATCCACTTGCAGTTGTAATTTGAAACGCAATTAAGTTTGTGTTGCAGCAATAAAAAATTCTCTCTCAAACTTTCTTTCAAACACTTTTCATGCAGTAGTAATATTCATTTTCTTCTGTGCGGTAGTATACGAATTATAATTGGTGTAATTTGTTTAAATTACTCTCTCAAAAGGGTTACTATTCAGTGAGATTTTTTGTGGGCATAGTTCCTGAAAAGAGAATAGTTAAGAATGCCAATTGAGTACTGGGAACGGTATAAAATGCTTGAGCAACACCAGAGTCACTAATGTCTGCCATGAACAACCATTAGTTGACGGCTGGGATGGTGGGCAATGGACCAATGGCAACAGAAATTAATGTGAAGGGATAGCCGTACGAGAGGGGAACGAAGGGACTGAAGCCGTGCAAAGGGGACGAAGTAGTGCGAAGGGGCAGCCGTGCAAGAGGGATGCGAAGAGGCTGAGAATGCGAGAGGAAGTTGTGACGGAAGAAATCTATGTGGGCAGCAGTAGTGCAAGATCCGTGTGGGTGAGATGGTGGGAAACACCAAGGTAGGCAACGGACAGTCGACGTTGGACTAAAATGGTGGCGGTGGATCTGACTTTGATCTTGGGCGACGGTGCAAAGAGACGGAAGCATATGAAAGGGAGGGGCAGCGAGCTCTTTTGGTCGTGGGCGAAACCGATCTTTTTTGCAAACAGTTCTGCTATGTGATGTTATTTTGTGTGATTGAGACTATTTATTGTGTGATTTCTGACGAGATAAAATGAGGGCTGTTTTATTTCTAATATAAGCTCGACCGCTTAGAAGCAAAATTGTTTCAGTTTTGGACCTGTTTCCCATCGAGTCAGTTATTTAGTAACTTTTTTTTGTACACTCTGACTGCAGTGTTTTTAATGAATTACTAAAAGTTAGATAAAATAATAATTAAGGCCTAGTTTGGAAATTGAGATATTTTTAGAATCTCGTTATTATTTATTATTATTTTATATTTATTTTTTTTATTATTCATTATAATTCAATATTCTATCATTATTTTTTTATTATTTTTTATTACTATTCACATAATATTTGAAAATATCTTACTATTCAAACGCAATAAAAAAACAATTAAAATCTTGGATAGTAAGATAATCTTAAATATTATGTAAATAGTAATAAAAAAAATAATAAAATAATAAATAATAATAAATAATAAAAATAAAATAATAAATAGTCCTTAATATAATTTAGTTATTGTTATTGCAAATAAAATTTGTCTACAGGCTGGACCCTTCTCAGGTTCTAACTTACCGTTGGATGAATGCTATCGGCCACTTATTTATTTACGAATTCTATATTTATAATTTTATTTTATAGGATATGAGAGTAATAATTTTTTTTTTTTTTTTTAGGCGTGCCGCGTGAGGTAGTGAAGTAATGAGAATTTTTTTTTTTTTTATGAGAGCTTCAACAATGTAAACGTAACAGTAAACGTAATCCGAGTAGGAGGCACACCAAGAAAACGCCATTTCGTTAATTTTTCAAACATTTTTGCAGGAAGAAGTTATCAACTAAACCCAAAAGCTCACTCCTCTATCTTTCTCTCCGCCCTTGCCTGCTCGGAGTCTCTCTCTATTTCTCCCTGAGCTATTTAGAAGCTCAGTCTCCTATGGCGTCCGTTCTGAGCAACGTTTCTTCCGTTTGTTTGTCGAATCTTAACTCCAACCGAATTCGAACTCGGCCGCCCGTTTTGACAGCGATTTCTGTGTCCTTCACCCGTGAGTTCCTTCAACCATAAATGCTTCGTTTGGTTGCCGAGAAAAACTTCGTAAAAGAAATGAAATTTTGGAATCTTAAACTACCGTTTCATATTGACCTCTTTGTAAGATTTTTGAAAATTTAATTCTACTTACTATACTTTTCTTAGCAACCAAACTTCGGCCTTCGGTTCAGTGCTCGAACTTAAGTTGCATGCTTTCTCGGTACTGAGAGATTCTGCGAAATTTACAGGAAGGAGACTTACGATTAGAGCAGCGGAGACCGATGCAAACGAAGGTCTTTTGAGCTTCAATGATTTTGTCTTCTTCTTTTTATAAATTTCTGGTTGTCAGCGAGAAATTGAAGTTAATATTAGTAGTTAGGAACTAGTTACTCCATAAAATAGCAATTGAGAATGAGGAGGTGCAAGGCCTTTATGGTAGCAATTATTTGTGTTTTCAGCAGTTAAATCTAAGGCACCAGATAAGGCGCCGGCTGCTAGTGGTTCCAATTTCAATCAGCTTCTCGGCATCAAAGGAGCGGCGCAAGAAACTGTGAGGCGTGAGCTATATATTTTGAAGTTAATTTCGTGTTCTCTAGGCATAACTTGAACCGGATCTTGAATGCTAATTGTTCCCATTTCAATTACAAATTTACAACTTTCATGTAGTGACTTGTTCGAGATTTCCACTTTTCAAGTATAATTATCACGACTTTACTGTAAATTTGTCTAATTTAATTTAGGCTTGGCTTTCTGAAGCAGTTTACTACATATACGTAGTGTATATGTTTAATGTTATAGATAAGCATTTAAACTGGAGAAGACGTTGTGAACTTGTGATTTATATTTGCAGAATAAATGGAAGATACGACTTCAACTTACAAAGCCTGTTACTTGGCCTCCACTTGTATGGGGAGTGGTTTGCGGAGCTGCTGCTTCAGGTACCCTCTTTGCATACTGCAAAATCAGTAGCATCTTTTGTTAGGAATATCCTAATCCTCGTATTAGGATTTTGTTGGTTTAGCCATTGTCTGGTCGTCTTTCACGTGTTATTTCCAGTCAGTACGACTTGCAAGCAGAGAATATATATGCTTTTCTCTACTAAATATCTCCCCGTCTTGATACATTCACTTTTAGCATAGTCAGCCATGGGTTTGCCTAACTATCTGTGACAAATCCTGTCAAATTTTAGGCTTAGATCCATTTGCCATCCAAGAATTTTTCCATGCGCTTATACACAAGACTATGTTTTTAATGTGTCTGTAGTGTGTCTGTGAGCATGTTTTCATATTTTATTCTTCTGATTCGGTTTTTCTTGACGGCAGGAAATTTTCACTGGAACTTGGAGGATGTTGCCAAATCAATTGCTTGCATGATGATGTCTGGCCCATTTCTAACTGGTTATACCCAGGTACAATTTACTTATCAAAAAAAAAAAAAACCCAGGTACAATTCTTGGAGATATATCATAGGGCTCCACTTCCACCGCCCAAGAGCTTCAACTCATCGAATGTAAACTTCTCTGATTGTTTCACGTTTCAGACACTTAATGATTGGTATGACCGAGATATTGATGCAATAAATGAACCTTATCGTCCAATTCCTTCGGGAGCTATATCTGAGAGTGAGGCATGTAACTTAACTCAATCTAATCAATTGTCTTGCTTGCACACAAGTACTGCTGCGTGGTTCACTTATAATCATTTCCTTCTTTTTTGAAAATGTTTCCTCAGGTCATTACACAAATTTGGTTGTTGCTTTTGGGAGGACTTGGCCTTGCTGGTCTTTTAGACATTTGGGTGGGTAATTTTAATGGGTTTTAGTTTTACTAATTATACAAGTATTGAAGATGAATACCAGTTCCTGAGTCCTTGTTCTTTTTAGGCCGGGCACGACTTCCCTACAGTTTTTTACCTTGCTGTTGGCGGATCCTTACTTTCTTACATATACTCTGCTCCACCTCTAAAGGTGCTTATTTTTTTTTTGGTCATCCTTTTCAATAAGTCAAACCATTCTACTTTCCTTCATGTCTAGTGGAAAATCTGCTTAAACCATGACTGACTTCCAAATCCGGTTGCAGCTGAAACAGAATGGATGGGTTGGAAATTTTGCCCTGGGAGCAAGTTACATTAGTTTGCCCTGGTAAGAGCCTATATTTTACTGCCCTTGCTAATATAAATGTAGACAGATCCAGAGTTGTTAACATATATACTTCTTCCTTTCTTGAACTCATTTTTCTATTCTTTTTTTTTTTTTATCAGTAAATAGGAATTTTATTAAAAATAGGCGAAGCCAAGTTCACGGGACATATACAAGAACCACACCTATGCATGACTGTCTAAAGATACAAGAAAATCATGTACGTTCACGCCATTAAAGTCTATTACAATTGACCAATGTAATAATGTATGAAGAAAAAAAGTTCTAATCTCGTCCATTGTCCATTCGCGATCTCAAAACTCTGACCATTCCTCTCCATCCATATGCACCACCATAGGCAAATGGGTATCATCTTTCACATAGCTGTGATTTGAGAGTTACCTTGAGTGCCTCTCCAGCTGGCCAAAAAGTCAACAAACCTTCTTGGCATTATCCAAAGGAGTCCCACTCTAGCAAAGATATCATTCCATAAGCTCATGGTTACATCACAATGCAATAATGGTGATCTATAGACTCTTCCCTTCTTACACATACAACACCAATCCAATACAATGAGTGGTGTTTCCTTAGATTATCTCAGGTAAGAATCTTCCCTAGTGAAGTTGTCCATACAAGAAAAGAAGCTTTTAGGGGGGCCTTAGTCTTCCATATGTTCTTCCATGGGAATGTTCTTGTAGAGTGTGTCATGAGGGACTTATAGTATGACTGTACAGTAAAATTCCACTTTTTGGATTGTGACCACATAATCTTATCCGCTCCTCCAGTTTCATTTTTCTATTCGTTTATACCTATCAAGAAAAAAGTGTGCCTAGTTGTAGGTGCTTTTTCACATGGTGCTTGTGAGGAGGCCAGGATGTATATGATGGATCTAAGCAAGTAATCCTTTGTGATCAAAATTGACTTAATTGAGTTGCGATGGTAGTCAATTCCAAAGTTTTTCCTTGGGAAAATTACAACACCGTTTCTGGTTGTCCATTTCTTATAGCTGAGGATTCTTGAACTGGATATTCGTCATTGTTATTTGTTTCTGGGTTGGATGCCTTTCAGGAAGGAAAGTCATTCAGGTTATAGGTTTCATTCTTCTCTATGGGGTGGCTCAAAAATGTTAATTCAATGCGAATTTCTTACAATGGACTAATATAAAAGGATCATAACTTCATAAGTCTAATTTTTGGGGTGAATAAAGGACTTCCACCATGTTACATAACTAGTTTAAATTCAATCGCTTATTGACAGGTGGGCTGGTCAGGCTTTATTTGGGACACTTACACCAGACATAATTGTTCTGACTCTCTTGTATAGCATAGCCGGGGTAAGGTTTTTGGGAGTGTCTGTTTATGTATGTTAACTATGTGATCCAATAATCAATATTTGATTATTGCTACATCACATTTCAGTTGGGTATTGCCATTGTCAATGACTTCAAAAGTGTTGAAGGAGATAGAGCATTGGGACTTCAGGTACCTATATTATCTCTTACGTTCTTGTAGTACAAATTCTTGCTGTGTTAGAAACACTTTATTGCCCATCCTTAGAAGTAGCTACCACATCCTTATGTATGGTAATGTCTCTCTGAACAGTCACTTCCAGTTGCTTTTGGTGCTGAAACTGCTAAATGGATTTGTGTTGGCGCTATTGACATAACTCAGATATCTATAGCAGGTATGATACTTTTTACTATTTCTTTAACCATATTTATTTGGTGCTGGTATTATGTTGAAATTTACCTTCCATTTTCAATAATGAATTGATGATTGCAGGTTATCTGCTTGGGGTTGGTAAACCATACTATGCCTTAGCCTTACTTGCTTTGATAATACCACAAGTTGTTTTTCAGGTAAAGCCATTACACTTGTTCGTGACTGTAGAAATTTAAGGTTTGACCTTGAATATTTAGTCCCTTTTTTTTTCATTCTAGTAAGTCTCAGTTCAGGTATATCTTGCCGCCTATATACTGAATTATTTTCTCCTTTGCTTCAAGTTATAATTGGTGCCATTCATGACAAGCATTATGCTGTTCTGATTATAGTATTTAGTTATATACAGTGGTGTTTCTTTGCTTCAAGTTATAATAGGTGCCATTCATGACAAGCATTATGCTGTTCTGATTATAGTATATACTCATATACAG
The DNA here is from genome assembly GCA_003123785.1 of Pterocarya stenoptera. Classification (NCBI taxonomy): domain Eukaryota; kingdom Viridiplantae; phylum Streptophyta; class Magnoliopsida; order Fagales; family Juglandaceae; genus Pterocarya; species Pterocarya stenoptera. The sequence continues at coordinate 24,816 of QEOT01008199.1, read as the reverse complement.
TGCCATTTCTTTGTCATTATTTTACAAAATAAGCACTCTGCTAATACCAATTTTGTGCACTGCAGTTTCAGTATTTTCTTAAAGATCCTGTCAAGTATGATGTCAAATATCAGGTACATATTGATCATTGGGTACCACCAGAATTTTCTGAAATGTGAACATACTGTTAGATCAAGTTCGTTGAGAATATGCCTTTTAATACAAACAACTTTTAGTGGACATGAACTACTAGCAGACGATAGCTGTCTCATTGGTCAGATGCACCAGTAGAGCTTCCAGATTATAGATTCTGATTCTAGTCTATTATGTCATGTGTCATAACACGTCCAACCTCCAAAACAACCCAAACAGGTGCTTTATGGGTGACGTATTCAAAATAGTGTGGATTATAAATCCTTAATACTTCAGCATCCTATACTCTAAGATCTTTCCATGTGGGATTTGGGATCACCTTATGGTACTCCTAGATGTTGTGGCACAACCCAAGCAGGGTTTTTCAACCCAATACTGGTTTGCCCATTTAGGCATTCTGTAAAGCTGGTTATTATCCTTGGCAATACGGACTAAAATATAACTTCTTATATATATTATTTCAGGCAAGCGCCCAGCCATTTCTTGTGCTAGGTCTTTTGGTGACTGCTCTAGCAACCAGCCATTAGTTTTTATCATGTACCGCTTGCTATATGCCGCAGCAGGGAGAGAAGACATGGATGCAGAGTGAAAAGCACTCTTAACAGGGGTTAAGGTGCGAAGCTACTCCTATCTAGTTTGTAAGCATGTTGTGCTGATTAAACTATGTCAGAGTTTCCTGTTTTCCTCTTTGCCTGAAAAAAGATCAATGTAGGCTTTCCCAGTTTTGCTGCTTCTCTTGTAGCAAAAGGCCAGACCTAGACAGCAGTTGTTGTATACGTGGTGTTTGTTGTACCATTGTTCTTTGTTGATATCCTAATTTGCATTGCACGGATGCCTAAATAATGCAATCTTGATAGTACTCTAAATTCGGTTTTTCATTCAGTTTGAAATGAGATTTTATCACATTTCTAACTAGTTCATCCATCCTATCACGGCATTTTGTGGAATTTCAGAATTTTCATTTTTCATTTTCTTAAATTGTACTTTTTTATATTTCAGATGTGCGTCTGACCGTTGTTCTCCCTAGTCTTCTCTCCTGACCAATAAACTTTCAGATGGATTTCACTCCTGATTCCACTTGTCTGCTATTCTGCTTCGTGAAACAATAAACATGACTTTGGCTGAATGGAAAAACCCTAATTCAATCTTGGAACCCATAATGTTGCAAAAGTGAAAAGAGTACGTAAAAGTAATCACACATAAAGTTTTTGAATATTCAATGAGTGGGAGAAAATTAGTAGATACCATGTCATGTAATTAAAACTATTTACATGGACACTCATATTTAATTACTTGGCATCTAGTGATAGGATAGGAGTACTACGTATTTGTATTTATTGAGAAGTATTATAGCTACAAAGAGATTTTATAAAAATAAATTGAAACTAATGTGATTTTATGTGATATGTTAGATATACTTTATAATAAAAATAATTTTACAATCTAACTTATCACATCAATGCACGCTTGTTTACTTTTGTTAAACCCTTTTGTGAGTGGGAAGTTGAAAAGTTTTGAGTTGCAACCCCAAAAAGATTGTCGATATTCGATCTAATTTGGAGGCCGAAAGACCCAACTGTAATGTTAAAACAAGGTCTTGAAAGAATCGTAACTTAGAAGTTAGCTGAAAATCATTTCACCGACTTACCAAAGACGCATCATTATGATGTTTTGTATCGATTTAGGTTGTTGTACTCTTTTTTCAAGTTATGTCATTTGCGAGTGTAATGTGTAACATATTATTTATTGTGAGATTCATTATATTTACAAGAAGAATCAAAGTATTAATATATTTTTATATAAATTGTAGTGTATTTGATGCGTCAATAGATACGCTTGCAAATAGATTTATTTATTTTTGAGATGTTTGGAGACTGCATTTAGGTAGTTATTATATGATAAGCATTGTGGTATTATATGTCGTTTTCATACACGGAAAAGATTTGTCAATGCAGGCAAGGAGACGTAAACAAAGTTAGCTTCTGCTATAGAAAGTAATATAGGCTATAGAGCCAACCGTTACACAGAGGCATTATGATCCGAAGAGGTCAACATCCTAAGATATTATGATTATCCTTACCATTGTAAAAGCTTCTTGTTTGTTCCAAAAACCAAAAAGTGCAATTATCACTATAACATTGAAAATTCTTTTATTTACAAAAAGTATTATTGAAAATTACCTTTTGAATTAATGTAGCTTAGGAGATTATAGAATTATTTTTAATGTAAAGTAGATTTGATGAGAGGGGATTACGAATCCGAGACTTCTATTTTGGAGGCAAAAGGTTAATAAAATCAGGTTACATGCCTTTGACTTGTAAAATGATTTTTTATAACTCTTTATGGACCTATATTTTTATAATTTCATGTGTCACACAAACCATGCCATGTTATAAGATAGTTTTTTTTTTTTTTTTAAATTATATTTGTAAGGTAGTTAATTAGAAAGAGATCTATAATTTAATTTTTCAGTCAATTAATAAAATTGAAAATATGTGACAGTTTATGAAATTGCGTGGTGGAAACTTTCATTTAAAAAATAAATAAATTGTTGCAAAAAACGATAATTGAAATTAGTTAATTTAGTCGTACTATGTACATGACAGTACACTTGTATTATGGCTGACTTAGGATTAGGTTTCTGTGAGATTTTTATAGGGGATGAATCGGGTCTAGTACCGTTAATTTTTTCGTTCATCACTATTAATTGAAAATACGTGGACTAATTACAAGCTCCTACGTGTCAACATTAATTTCTTAAAAAAAACCAAAACTATTTAACATAAATTGAAAGACAATTAAAAAAAAAAAACCAGTATGCCCATATTTATGTTTATTTCTCTCTTTTTAGATTTTATCTCGATTTTTGTATTTTAGAAATTGTTCTCTACTACAAAAATTTATTTTATATTTATTTTAGAGAATTTTGTGGTTGGGCCATGTGTTTTTTGTTAACAGTAGTGGGCAGAAAAATTCTAAATTACTCATACCGTAGGCTGTTCTTTCTACAAAATATTGTACATGGACCTATTTAAGTCGTGTCGTGTCGTGACGTGGTTCATAACACAAGCTGTAAACAAATTTACCTTAAAAATTTCATAATAGAAGTGAAGTACTAGGTTTACAACGAGTACTTACAAAATAACTGATTTAATTTGGTATGTTCACGACTGATTCATCCACTAGGTAAGTTAGGCTGTTGCCTAAGGCCTCAAAGAGACCCCAAAAAATTTTCTTGATTAATTTAATTGATTTTTTATATTTATCTCTTTTTCCTTCTTAATACTCTCTTTTATTCAACTATCCTGTACAGTTTTTCTTTTCTATTGAATCTCACAACTGATCGAGCTTAATTACCAAAAATGTACTCGTTGTAAGTCAGTTTTTTTTGTTTTTAATAATTCTATTATGTTTGGATTTTTTTGAAGAAACTTTATGTCTTATGTTAGGGGATTTTCCCCACTACTTAAGATCCACTGTGCTTCGGCCTAGTGCTCGTCTCGAGGGCTCCTATATTTGCATAAGGGACGAAATGTTTACCAGGAAGGAGTGCCGAATAGTCGATAAGACAGATCAGTTTGACATTTTGCAGCTGCCTTCAGAACTCAGGGACCTACTTAGAGAGCAACGAGAAATATGGAGAGCCATCGATCCAGTATTAGATCATCTACAGCTCGTATAGACCAAACGTGGGGTCAGAGAACCACGCCACATTAATGGTACTGTTGCTAAGTTACATGTCACATTTATAGAGCTGACGTGGAGCCACGCCGCATTAAAGAGGGTTTGACAGCAGAAACAGAAAGGAAGGCACAAACTGTGTGGAGAAAAAGACTATTTGCACCCTCCTTCAGACCACAGTATAAATAGCCAGCTCCAGGTACCAAAAAACTCTCTGATCCCTAACTCATTTATTTATCTACAAACTTCCAAGAATATTTAGTAACTTTAATCAAAGGTTACTTGGCCCCTAGGCTGCTATTTTCAAGTTGCACTTCTCTCCATCTTTTGTAGGCCTGTTATTGAAAACCTGAGTTGTCGGAGTTTAGCCCAAAGGTACGCGAAATTGTTGACAGTCTCTCATGGCCTCTCATTCCTCACTGTACAATGAAAGCTGTAGATCTATTTACTAGAGAAGAGATTCTATCTGGAGCTTTGAGGTTGAAGAAGAAGTCGAAGAAGAACCCCGAAGTCGGAAGTCTAAAAGTCCCCTGAATCTGTAGGTCCCCCTGCCTTTATCTCTTGCCCCCTTTGGATTTAAGTCACTTCCCTACTTTTCTCTCTTGCCACCTTACACCTTGCCTTCTCTTGCTTTAAGTCACTTCCGTACTTTTCTCTCCTGACATCTTATACCTTGCCTTCCATTGCTTTATGTCAAATTATTTATTTTCCTCTCCTGATATTACTTTCTCATGTCTGATACTGCACTTCCCATGCCTTTGCTCCTTATTTCCCTCATTCTTTCATTTCTCCTAATGGGTCCCTCCCAAAAAATGGGCTTAGCCTAGGATATCCCATGGGTCGGTCGAAAAATCCCCTCACAGTTATCCCTGTGAATGTAGACTTTAGTGCCGAATCTCGTAAATCTATGTGTTCGTCTCTTATTGTTTCCTCTGCATTTAAAGACTGTTTACTACCATGGATGTATGCACTAGCATCGTATAGCTATACCAGACTACTGTCGAGGGCTCCAAGCAACACCAATTAAGGCCCAACCCATCTCAGCGCGTCCCGGGAATGGATCTCCCCTTTCAGACTCTGCATTTTTTTATGTTAACATCTTGTGTATCTCTTTTTCATTTCTAGTGTCGAGGTTGAGACAAGAAGTATGATTCAAAATCCTTATCATTTTAAAGGTACATTTGCTTTCTCTCCTCATCAATTTCTATTCTATGAATAAAAGAGCCTATGCAGCAAGCTACAATATTTTTTCTTCAAATTTTGTTTTCTCATTTTGTCCCTCTTTATTCTTGCTTTTCACTTTTTATCCTTATCATTGCTTTTCTTCTATTTGAAAATTTACATTCTTGTCCTTTTAATTTATTAATAGATTTACATATTTGATCCTATTTAGTTGCCTCTAATTGTTGTGTAACTGCAGATGAACAATAATTTTCTCCAAATTTTGTTTCCAACATTATCCCTCTGCATTTATTATTTTCCCATTTTATCCTTATTATTGGTTTTTTTTTATGAAAATTTACGTCTTTGTCCCTGTTTAATTACTTTCTAACTGAGTTTATCTTCTCAAGACAAAATTGTGATTCTTTTTTATGCTACAGTATGTTGGTGTGATGGATTGTCAGCATAAAGAGATATATTTGTCTGTTGATGGGTGAGAAGGGTTTTGGAGGTGAGGGACGAAGAGGAGTTTGCATTGGCAGTAGAGTCGGCTGCTGTTCTTTGCTGTGGGTTCGGTTGTGTTGTGGGTACGTTTGTTTTAGATTTTTTCCTTTTCTTTTGAAATGTATTTCTCATCTTTTCTGTTTGCTGTATGTTTACTTTGCATTCTATTATTGTTTCTCTCATCAACATACTGTGAATGTGAGAGTCAAGTTAGGATTTGTTTGTTTGTTTTGGTTGTTGTGTTCATTCAACTCCCACCTAGAAATCACTCACCCAAGCAGAAATCACCCAAAAATTCAACGACTTTCGTTCAACTCCCATCGCAACAGTCACCCAGAAATCACTCGCCCAATGCAGAAATCACTCACAAAACCAACCACCTTCCTTCAAGTCCCACCGCTATAATCACCCAGAACACCGCAACAGAGAGAATCACAAACCCAGAACAGCTTCGTTCAACTCCCATCCAGAAACCCAACCCAACTGAGAATCACAAATCCAGAACACCTTCTTTCAACTCCCACCTTCGTTTAACTAAGTTCGGTTCATGGGGCTACGGTGGCACAGATTGTAATAGATCAAACTAGGGATTTAAGGATAAATGCACAATCTGATGAATATTTCATATGTATTTAGTAGAAAAAAATAGTGCTTTCTTCAAGGGGAGCTCCTCCTTAGATGAAAACAAGAATAACAAAAAGATTATTCACGTTTGGCATGCCTCTCTCGGCCGTTACTATGCCTAGATATACTAGCAAGATTAAAAGGCAGATTACCCTTATAATATTCAGTTACAGACTTAAGGAATTAAACTAGCATAAACGAAATAATGGATCAGGCCCTCTCGGCCCATACGCAGCCCAAATGAGTATAAGTCTTTTGTGCTTCTAGCCGTGGTCCATATGCCTGACTCGAGCCCTCACGCGTACACAACATAACCCATTACGTAAGTAATGGAATAACCCTAAGTGCCGACATTCTCCTCTTCAGACTACTCCCTTGTTTCTTGCTTTGTGCTTTCAGCGTGTAACATAGAGGCAGAAAAGAAAAAATTAGGGAGAGAGAGATTGAAGATCTGCTCTACGCGACGACGTCATGGCTGGAAGGACGGCATCGCAGAATCGCAGCGTGGGTGTGGGCGTCGGTGGCTATTATGGCCTCTTGACACAGAGGCTACAATGGCTGTTATTGCGTGAAGGCATGGAGGCGTGAGCGTGGGCGTGGGCTATCGTCTGCTTGGGTGTGAGCTACAGTGGAGGGCACCGTTTCAAGCAAGCTATAGGGGAGAGAGAGAGAGAGAGAGAGAGAGAGAGAGAGAGAGGGGTGGTGTAGGAGGGAAATGAAGAGATTCTCATCAATAAACGGTGTTGTTTAAAATAAGAGCAATGCTAGAGAGAAGCCACTATTGTGAGTGCACACTTTGCACTCACTATGTGGCTTCTTTTCATCCTTTCATTTTTTTTTCACTTTAAGAAATAGACGGTATGGATGAAGCCACATGATGTGTGCAAAATGGATGCTGCAAACAGTGGCTTCTATCAATATTTTTCCTTAAAATAAAAGGGGCTGAGTTTTATTTTGTCATCAGGATTTGAGCTCACACACACTGGGCCTGATTCTCACATGCAACGCAAAAATGAAACTTTAACAGCTGGGATCTTTTTCCTGATGAGCTTATGGGCGCAGACACACAGGCTGGACCAGGAATGCACTTTTAATACATATAATTTTCTATTACACTAATCAAAATTATACTAATTTATAATTAGAATAAAAATTATGAATTTCCTGTATATAAAAAAATAAATAAGTCATAATTAGAATAATATCTTTTAACAAGGGCCTAAATCTCACACACAACACCAGAATTAAACTTTTATGGTTGGGTTTTAATTTTTTATGAGCTTATAGGCTTAGAAAGCATGGGCTGGGCCAGGAATCTAAAAATGCACACTATAGCAAAAGCAGACCCAATACCATTTTAATACACTAATCAAAATTATTCTAATATATAATTAGAATAAAAAATAACGAATTTCCTGTATGTAGAAAAATAAATATGTCATAATTAGAACAATATCTTTTAACAAATAAATTTTAACTTTTGAGAATATAAGTAAGTTAGGCCAATAACAAAAAAATATATTTTGGGATTTAAATTTATTTATGGTGGATTTGTTAATTACTCATAAATATTAATTTTTATTAATATATTCATAATTTTTACCCAATAATTATTAAATGATTTTCGATCATATGTAGATGTAGATGACGGTACAGGACAGTTGGCTGCAGTTATATTTGGCTCAATTGCAGATGAAGCTTTAGGTTGTACAACAATTGATTTTATGGAGCATACTGGTGAGGTAATCAACTCTTATAATAAAAATTTTTTTCTTTTTTACACTCACTCATTCCCTTCAAATCGTTTAAAATTTTATTTTATGATTTTCTTAATACAAATTATGAAACAACTTATTTAAACTAATTTATTATTCTTATAATCGACCCCAACAAATGTAAATAATTTGGAATCATTTTTATAACGATCTTCTATTATTTTATTCAAATTTTATTTACTTATCTCATTCTCTTTGGGGACAAAAGGAACATTCTAGCTATTGTTTTTGTTTATTATGACAATATGTGTTATTTTGTTTATGGATAATAGAATAATATTTCAACTTACTCTAAATATGGATCAATGGAAACAATAACATCACAAAAAAGTCAACATCGTTTCCATTCATACTGTAGAAAAAACAGCAACATAGCTCTTGAATGGATGCATCCTCCAAACTACGCAAAAGCCACTCTAATAGGCCAACTATGTGTTGCTCAGTACTCATGTATTGCTTCTTTTGCTAAACTCAGTACTTATGTGTTGCTTCTTTTGCTAAACTATTAGTCTTTTGCTTATTACTCCACAAATATAATATAATTATTATGCATCTTCATACAATCTTTACTTATTGCTTAACATAGTATTCTCACAATATTTTTTTTCTCAACTTTGTTAAACTTAGTATGTTGCTTCTTTTGCTAAACTACTAGTCTTTTGCTTAGTACTCCACAAATAGAATGTAATTATTATGCATCTGTATACAGTCTTTACTTATTGCTTAAACATAGTATTTGTACAATATTTTTTTCTCAACTAGGAAAACGTGTCTGGCATGTTGCACCATAACTAGTAGAGCACTCGCAACAGCTTATCTAAATCCCTTATTTCTGTATATTTTGAAGAAAGTCTGAAGGAGGCGTCCGACAGATGATCTATTTCATCCGTAATTTCCAATTCTCTACAGTGTTACCGCTGGTACCGCTGTTCAGAGTTGTAAATCTATTTTTAACTATTTCTCTCTCATCTATGTACTTTTCCCTTGCCTACTGTGTTTTAGTTTATTTCATTTCAACCCCTTTTCACACTCCATCCGTTTATTTCGCACATTCCCTTCCTCACAGGTGCCTTCTGCTCGTCTTCAAATCAGCGTCCTTTCCAGTGCAAGCATCATTCCACAGTTGCCTTTTGATCATCTTCCATCTATCCCCGTCGTAACTCCTATTCCGAGTGGGTTTTGGGTATGGTTCAACCTCTTCTCTCTCAATCTCTCTATTCTCCTTCGAATAAGTTATGTAATAATTTTTAGTAGATGAAATCTTGGATTTTCAAGCATGTTGGTATTTTTTGGAGTTTTTTCTTCTTCAGATTTGGGGATGGTCGCATATTTAGGATTTTTTATTAAATTCTGGGAGGGACGAGAATGGCCGCATATTTTTCTTCTTTAAAATATGCTCTGCCAAGGATGCATTCTTATAACTAGAAAAAACTTTTCTTTAAAAAAACAAAAGAAAAAGCTTCAGACTATGGTGGAAGAGGATTTGACGTAGGCCTATTAGCATTATGTAAAGGATTTTTTTTTTTTTTTTTTATGTAAGTAAAACATAATAACTCCATAAAATTGCAAAGGAAATTATAACCTCCATAATTGAAAATCATCCCATCCAAAACTTAAAACACAACCAGAAAGCCTATTATCTCAATTAAGTTGGTGATACCTCTTGTCTACTTCGTTGATTGGCGTCTTTCTTTGGAACTCTTACATTTTTCTTCTTCACAGTTATCCATCTATATATATATATTTATATGAATCTGATGGAGTTGGTGGAGGGTGTATAGATGTGAATGAAGTTGTACTGGGCTGAATGTTCAGCCTTTTCGATAGTTAAAAACCAATTCTAGTTATCATTAATTATGTATTACTTTTGAGTCTTGTATTCGATTGTATGCTATTTAAGAGAAATGGAATAGAATATAGATGAAACAGTAAAATGTCTTAACAAAAATGTTGGCTTAGTGAAATTTATTGAAGTTAAATGGTTGTCTTAACAAAAATGGTTGGCTTACTGAATATAATCTCTTATTATTTGTTGAATCAATTTATATGCTATAAATGCTGACCATTTGTATGTTGTAAAAGCTCTAAAAGTGCCATCCATCGAAGGGTCCCTGCATTTTCTTATTTGGGGTGAATTTATGAAACATGGTGTTTTATTTGGCTTCATTTCAGTTTAGCCTGCTGTATTATTTACCATCTGGAAATTTTCAAGCTGGGAGATTCTACTTGTTGTCTCCCAACTTCATTTCATATATATATGAATTGGATGGGGTTGGTAGAGGGTATATAGATAGTTGCCTTTGATGGTATTGGCTTGAATGTTTAGCCTTTTCGATGGTATAGATAGATGGGAGCAAAATGTATTAAAAAAAAATGGTTGGTTTCGTGTAATCAACTTCCCCCTTTTTTTTGTCCACCACTAACCTGCCCTGTTATTCCCATTTGATAAGATCAGTAAAAATTTTAATTGAATTTAATCAACAAGTGGTACTTAATAAAATTTAATTTGACTAACTTTTTAATTGATAGAATTATTGAGCTCCATGATCCCATTTTTTTTCTTTTGTTTTTTTTTTTTCCTTTGAATGATGGATTCACACCTCCATCGAGTTCATTTCTTCACTGCCCTCTTATAGGAGGGTGAAGAAAGTTACAATGACTACCTCCTCACATCTTTGAATGAATTCGAATCTCAAGTAACTCCTCCCAACCCAAAACAAGCTACTACTAGAAAATTAAAATCTAGACAAAGAAACTTTAGTGTTGAGGAGGATAATTTACTAGTGTCAACTTGGCTTAATACGAGTTTGGACCCGATCAATGGGGTTGATCAATCCAAACATTCATTTTGGGTTAGAGTACATGAATATTATAAGAAAAAAAAAGAAACCCACATCTTGTGAACATAGTTCAAGCTCTCTCACAAATAGATGATTAACCATCCAACATGCTACAAATAAGTTTTGTGGAGCCTTAACTCAAATTGAAGGAAGGTCTCCAAGTGGGGTTACTGAGCAAGAAAAGTTGCACAAACAATATCTTTTAATTTTATTGTTTAAATGACATTATATTATATATATTTCACATCTAATTTAATGATTTTTCAGATTGAGCAAGAAAAGAAGCTTTATCGAAGTAACCAGTTCGCGACATTCAAGTTCCTTCATTGTTGAACTATTCTAAGGCACCAACCAAAATGGAAACAAACTGTAGTTGAGGGTAGTGTGAAAACTAATAGAAGATCAATAACCCCAGATGCTCATGTGCCAAAGTTTATATCTATAGATGGAGATATCTTCATCTATAGATGTGAATCTAGAGAGACCCATTGGAAAGAAGGCTGAAAAGAAGTGAAAGAGGCAAGATAGTACCTCTTCCAATCTTGCTGATTTGGTGACTGAAATGAGAGAGGAGAAGAAGAGAGTAAATGCTGAGAAGGGAGAAGATAGGAAAGAGCTTATCCGCCTTACAAAAAAGAGGCTTGATTTGGATCAAATGAGAGAAGATAAGAAAATTATGAGGATGGACATCTCAAGTTTGCCTCCAAAGCATCACGAGTATTTCCGTAGCCTCCAATTGAAAATACTTGATAAGCAAGTATCTACAAAGCCATGACTGGGTGGTGTATGGGTTGTAAATGAACATTTTTTGAAAGGTAATAATAAAAAACCACTTTTGGGAATGCTCCTTTGATAGTTTTTTGTATAGAACATAGCACAAACCTGAAGCCACAAATTCAGCCACATTTGGAAGTTATTTTGATAGTTTTTTGTATAGAACTATGCACAAACCTGAAGCCACAACGCAGCTAATGGATAGTCCAGATTTTCTTTTGTATAGAATATAACACAATTCGCACACTAAACTGTCTTAATAATCTAATGTGTTCTTTGTTAGGAAAATTATGATAGTGGGATACTAAAGTGTAGTTGTGAATGATTTAAGAAGATTATGTGAATGAATGAACATGAATGAGTATTATGTGAATGAGTGAGTTAAAATCTGAACTTACTATATTATGGAGTTCGCTTTAATCACTATGTTCAGGATATGACAATCTGAACATATTGATGAAAATTCTTACATTCAACTTTCTTCCACATTGAATATTACCTTCGTGAGAATTTATACACGTTCGTGAGAATGTATTTTTGTGGAATATAATCTCTTGGTGTTCTGGGTCCCATTTTATTATTTCTCTTCATTTTTCCTACCCTAGGCAGTATTTATCCTTAGTGTAGTGTTCTTGGTCTCATTTTATTATTTCCCCTTATTTTCTTTCCCTGGGCAGTATTTATCCTTAGTGTTCTTGGTCCCATTGTATTCAGCGTTTGAATTTATTCTATCCTTAGTGCAAAGCCCCACTGGCCTTTGGAGCAATGAGTAAAGGAAAAATTACTAAAAGAACTGTAAGAGAGCTAAAGCTAGAGGAACTGGTAGAAAAGGGAAGGGAACTGAGTGCAAGTGTGTATCAAGCATTCTTTTTTATATAGACAACTCATTGTTAAGGAGCAATGCCTTATTAAATTTTTATCTATATGTTTTCTCTAGTTACCTAGTCCATAAAATCTGAACTTCGAAGTCTTGAGAATGCTGAACAACACATTCCCTAGCTATATCATTAATTTGTATATGCATTTGACGGAGGCATCTTGGAATGTAGGGACGAAGTAAAGAGAAACGTTGGTGGCTAGATTTGTGACCATTTTTTTTTTTTTTTAATAAAACTAACGTTATAAATAAATAAATAAAAACTATGAATAAGCAAATAGCTATTAAAAATAGTTTGCAAAGATTATAAACATTATTGATGATAGAACATACCTACATCTTAAATTACCCTTGGCATTAAACAAGAATATAACATTAGGCTAAATATAGTAAAATTAAGGAAATTAATGTTACATCTTGTACAAAACAAGAATATAACATTAGGCTAAACATAATGAAATATAAAATACAAGTACTTAAGATTGACTATATATTTGTTATAAATGTTCAATAATATCTTATTGAAGTTGAGAATGAAGTCCTCGATCTCGAATGTGATGATGACGTTAAAAGAAGTTTACAAATTCATCTATATGCTCATGGGACACTGGCTCTTGAGATATTTCATCGTTTTGTTTATAAACGAAGTCTTCTACTCAAATATAAGAATGCCGCTCATCTTCTACGATCATATTATGCAAAATTATACATGCCATCATAATCTCTTTTAGCGTTTGTCAATCATAAAACCGTGCCGGTCCACATACAATTGCAAATCGAGCTTGAAGCACTTCAAATGCCTGTTCTACATCTTTTCTTGCTAATTCTTGAGCTGTAGCAAAATGTTTTTTTTTTGTGGCCATGTGAAGCATGAATTGTTTTGACAAACGTCGAGCACGAATGATATACCATTAGCAAAATAATACTATGCATTGGAAATGACAAACGTAGTCATTTTCATTTATTGAGTAGTTGACATTTGGAATATGTCTTTCAGCGAGCTCTCTAAAAACAGAAGAATGTTCTAGGACATTAATATCATTATGAGAGCCTGGTAATCCAAAAAATGCATGCCATATCCAAAGGTTGTATGATGCTACGGCTTTTAAAATTATCGTTGGCTCATGAATGTGACCACAATACATTCATTTCCATGCACCTGGACAATTTTTCCATTTTCAATGCATGCAATTAATACTCCCTACATTCCAGGGAACTCATGACTTTCTCCAATAGCGAGCAATCTAGCAATATCGCTGTCGTTTGGTGATCTTAAGTACTCGTTGGAGAAGATGCTAATGACAACCTTAACAAATTTCTTCAAACACTCGGTTGTTGTATTTTCTGCAATCCTTAAGTATTCGTCCACAAAATCTCCAGATACTCCATAAGTTAATATTCTCATCGCAACAGTTATTTTTTGAAGGGAGGAATGTCCAAGTCTTCTAGCAGCATCTCTTATTTGGACGTAATATGGTTCGTATGCTTCAACTACAGCTTGAATATGCAAGAAAAGATGACGTTGCATTCGGAACCTCCTACGGAATAGATTCGGAAGATTTATGGGTGATTCAGCAAAATAATCTTGGAAAATACGTTGGTGGCCTTCAAACGAATTTCTTCTAATGAATATACGATGCGGAATAGAATTATGACGTGATGACGAGCCTCTTTCATTATCCAAACGTTCTGCTTCCATACTAAGAACTAAATTTAATTCAAACTCCTCGTCAGATGACGAAGAGTCAAGTACCTCAAAGACAGGATCCATAAGAACTATATAGAAAGAAAAACAAGAAGAATTGTAAAGAAATGAAAATGAAGATGTTGGTGAAAGTTATGAAGAAATGCTCTTATTAAGTTGAAGTTTTGAGAAAACCAAATGTATATTCTTAGTATATACTAAAGAATATCTTAAGAATATTATTTCATAATTATCGAAAATGAATATTCACAGAATATAACAAAGAATGTCTTAAGAATATTCTTTTACAATTATCGAGAATGGATATTCTCATAATATATTTTGAGAATATTTTCATTATATAGCCTCTTCTATTTTATTTTTAGTTTAGTTTATAAATTTGGATTAATTTAAAATAGAACATAATTATATGACGTTGTATATAGAGAGTTATTATAAATATCAAAAGATATGAAGATATCATTGGTAGTAAGAGAAAATATTTAAAATGAATAAAAAAAGATTAAAAAGTATAATATTTAAATGATATGAAGAAAAAATAATTAAGCTGATATATAATATATTGTAAAAATTAATATATAAAATAAAAAAAATAAGTTTTAGTGATATATTTTAGAGAATATAATGAAAAATCTATTAAGAGTGTTCTAATACATTATATAAAAAAAGTATAAGTAGCAAAATGTCTTTTTCAGTTGTCCTTAGAAAGGTTTTCACCTTTTTTTGAAGAAGCAGAAATCCACCTTTTTTGAAGAAGCAAAATGTCTTTGATTCTTTGAAGAAGCAGAAATCCACCTTCTTTTTTTTTTTTTCCTCTTCAAATACATGTTCGTTTTAGCTTAAACTGCTTAAACTTCCATCTTCCGCGTCGCATATGCATCAGCAGTAGACGGTAATCATCAATCGATAGTCCAAGTTGGCGTGGACAGTGGACACCGTACGGTTTACAGTTCAGCAACCAGATCTTGCCACGTGTGTCACATGGGCCGCTTCTTTGTATAAGAGAGCCAACCCCACAACCGAGAAGCTCCTGCCTCCTATACCGGGAGGAGTGGACAAGGAAGAAGACAAAACGCAACTCTCTTCTCCTGCTCCTTTCTTCTTCGCCCCTCCCTTTCAAAACCCTAAAGAGTTTCAATTTCTCAAATCTCAACCCCTAATCGAAGGCTAATCCCAAACCATGAATAAGCAAGATCAACCGCAGGGAACCCCCATGAAAACGATCCCACCTTACGTGAAAGCCTTATCCGGCTCGTTCGGTGGAGTCGTGGAGGCTTGTTGTCTGCAGCCCATTGACGTCATCAAAACCAGGCTACAGCTCGACCGCTCTGGGACCTACAAGGGGATTATCCACTGCGGTACCACGATTGTGCGCACCGAAGGTGTGCGGGCTCTCTGGAAGGGCTTGACCCCGTTTGCCACGCACCTGACCCTCAAGTATGCGCTTCGGATGGGCTCCAATGCTGTGCTCCAGTCCGCGTTTAAGGACTCCGAGACGGGAAAGCTCAGCAACCGTGGACGGCTATTCTCCGGGTTTGGTGCTGGGGTTCTTGAGGCTCTTGTTATTGTTACGCCATTTGAGGTACGGTGAAGACAATCTTAGTCTCTTGCATTTTTTTTTTTTTTTAAATCTCAATGTACGTTTTCTAATTTATTATTTATTTGATTGGTATAATTTCCAAATCTTGGATTGCTTAGAACATTTGGCAAATGCAACGCATCTTCATAGTTTGGGTAGTAATGCATTGAGGTAATCAAATCACTAAAATTTTACAATAAATTAAGCTCCTTAATATTCATTTATTAAAGAAATATTTTAATCATTTTTAATAATTATTATATTATCTAATTATTTTAAGTCTATGTTATCTATTTTAATTTTAATAAATAGTTCGTTATTTTCTACCTTATTATATTTCATTAATAATAATTAAATTATGAAATTAAAATTAAATTATTAATTAATATATGAAGTGTATTTATAAAATATTATAATTTTTTTCTATAAAATATTATTAAAATATATAATATTATATTATTATTTTAACTTTAAGATAGCTAGTCCAATATGGATTCACCTAACCAAATGATAATGTCCAAAACTTGAAATTTCGGTAGGTTTGGGAGATGAGATGAGAATTTTATATTTTGTTATAGAGTTTAAAATGTTATTTTTTAGTTTTGGGATTTGAAAAAATTGAATTGAGATTTGAAAAAAGTGTATTGGGATTTGAAAAAGTTAAATCATTTATTATATTTTATATGGAGATTTGAAAAAAATGTAATAATGAGTTCAAATGATATGAAAATTTTTTATAATTCTCAACTTCCAAACCTGCCTAAAATTTGGATTTGGCAATAACTAGGCCATTGAGAATGCTACGAGGGTTGAATAAGGTTGATGCATGCACCTGCTGGGTTCTTCTTAGGCTTTGTTTGGATCTCGAGCTTTGTTTGTTATCTCAAAGCTTTCTAATGTACTTGATTCCTTCTCCCTAATATCCAAACGTCAAATGGTAAAGGTGAAATCAACTCATCTGGCGCCATAAATTTGGTTTAGTTTTGCGAAAGAAGAGGAAATTATGCCATTTTTTTTTTCTAAATTGCTTAAAATTAAGTCAATACATGCTATTCATCCCTAAATAATAAGTTATTATCACAAGGGAATTAGACTCGTATATCAAGTAAAGATTCTGTCGTATTTGAGCACATTTGAATCCTGAAAACAATAGAGAATTAATATTGTTTTCAAATATTAATTCTTTTTTTTTTTTCCCGGTGTAATATCTCTTTCCATCATCATCAAAATTTCTCTTCCTTTTAAAAAAAAGGTTGATGCTTAAGAAAATGAAACACTTTCTTAATTATTCTCAAGCCTTCTCGATTTATTTTTTAGATTACGATCCAAATGGAGAATGATTTGAGAATCGGATTACCAGACTTTGTTATACTTGGTGTCCACTAATCCAATCGTGATACTATAATAATGTCTTTAGATGCACCTATTTAAGACCTTATTTGTTTTCAAGACCAAAATCTAAAATTTTGAAAACTTTGAAAACCTCACATCCTATCATTACAACTTTCTCAAATCTACATACAAAATAAAATAAACAACTCAACTTTTTCAAATCCCAAAACAAATATAATATTAAAAAATATATTCTAACAATATTTTATTTAACTTTTCAACTTTAATCTCATATCATCTTATATCTGAAAACAAACGAGGCCTAACTTGGTTGTTTGCTTTCCAAACACTCTTCAACTTATCTCATCTTTATCATTACAACTTTTCTAAATTTCTACACAAAATATAATAATATTTTCTTTTCTCAAATTTCAAAAAAACCTTCTCAAATTCTTACACTAAAATATAATAAACAATCTTACTTTTTTAAATTTCAAAAGAATCTTTCTAAATTTTCACACCAAACAATCTTACTTTTTCAAATCCCAAAACAACATTCTCAAATTCCTACATAAAATATAATAAATAATTCAACTTTTTCAAATCTTAAAATAATAATAATATTAAAAAATAATATTCATAAAATATCTTATTCTACTATTTACAAATCATCTCAACTCATCTCAACTCTCCTCCTAATCCAAACGGCTGGCTAAGTTGCGCCCAGGGTAAGATATATGTATCAATAACAAGATTTTGTAAATTCTGCTCAATTAGACATGGTATGGTGTTTGCTTAAATAAGTCTACTTTTGGTGATAGGGATACATTAGGAGGTACTACTGTACTTTTTATATTTGGATGGAATGAATGGACTCCTAGCTTACAGGCATTACTTATATTATTACATTCTGTCTATCCTATGAGAAAATCCGGGATCTTTTGGTGCAGGTGGTCAAAATTAGATTGCAGCAACAGAGAGGTTTGAGTCCCGAGCTTCTGAAGTATAAGGGTCCGTTGCATTGT
Organism: Pterocarya stenoptera; assembly: GCA_003123785.1. Lineage (NCBI taxonomy): Eukaryota > Viridiplantae > Streptophyta > Magnoliopsida > Fagales > Juglandaceae > Pterocarya > Pterocarya stenoptera. The sequence goes on along the minus strand of QEOT01008199.1, from coordinate 6,807 downwards.
GCTCGCATGATCATCCGAGAAGAAGGGCTCCTTGGGCTCTGGGCAGGTGCTGCTCCGACTGTCATGCGCAATGGGACTAACCAGGCTGCCATGTTTACAGCCAAAAATGCATTTGATGTACTCTTGTGGAAAAAACATGAAGGTGATGGGAAAGTCCTCCATCCATGGCAGTCTATGATATCGGGATTTCTTGCGGGTACTGCAGGTCCTGTCTGCACCGGACCATTTGATGTTGTGAAAACAAGGCTGATGGCCCAGAGCAGGGTTGGGGATGGGGTGAAGTACAAAGGTATGATCCATGCCATCAGAACCATATATGCAGAGGAAGGGCTTCGTGCGTTGTGGAAAGGACTTTTGCCCCGGCTCATGAGGATTCCTCCTGGCCAGGCTATAATGTGGACTGTGGCTGACCAAGTGATTGGTTTTTATGAGGGGAGAAATATCCGCAGAGCACACTTGTAGTTATCATTCACGTTATTTTGCTCGTGCTAGTTTTCTATTCCGTTGCAGGCATTTTTGCTTTCGACAAATTTTAGTTCTTACGGTCAACGCCAGTTTCAAACATTCAATAATTGGGGACAAGAGTGAACGATAATCCCCCACACCGTAAATCTGTTTTGTATTAGTCCTAGGCATTTGATGTGGTCGAGGAATTGGTTCGAGGATGTAGATGTCTAAGATACTACTCTCTTTAATTTCGCTTCGGGACAATCCATTTATTGATACACTATTTAACGCCCATCAATTTTCGGGGAGGGGGAAGAGAGAGGTGGGTGCCTTGGGTGCTGGGGGTGCTGATTTCCGCGGAGAGCAAGGACAGAAGATAGGGTGCAATGATTTTCAGGGTAGAGAGCGGAGGGTTGGGGCGGGGCCGAACATTATGTGGCAGGTTTTTTAGGAGGGGAGGATTGTGCTTTTGGAGGAGGGGAGAGAGATAAGGTGGGAGGAACATATAGTGTGTGACTGTTGAGGGAGGGACAGAATTCCGCCTAATAATTTGCATTAAGCGAGAGCATAACATTTAGCGATCGTTTGGATAATGAGATGAGATGATTTTAGATAAATTAAATAAAATATTGTTAATTTTTTAATATTATTATTATTTTAAAATTTAAAAAAATTGAATTATTTATTATATTTTATATGAGAATTTATGAAAGTTGTAATGATGAGATGAAATGAGATAAGTTGAGAATGTTTCTATATCCAAACGGAGCTTTAATAGTTTTTTTTTTTTAATGATATAACATTTGTTAATAGAAATTCTATATATTTCAAGTCAAATAAATCTCATTTTTTTGGGTATTGAAATATTGTTTAAAATAAGGAGAAAAATATTAAAACTTATTGATTTTTAGACAACAATTCTTCTATAGGTACACGGGGGGAAATAGGCTGACGTGCAATATATTAAAAAAAAAAAAAAAAAAAAAAAAAAANTATAGTTGTTCATTCAGTCTTATTTAATTATGTTGATCATCGAATGCAGCAATTGCTCATCGGCATCCACTCGAAACAATCCTGCACCCATCCTGACAATGAGTGATTTATTTTTAGATTTCAAAATTATGCAACTTTTTTATCCTTTATGTGAGTTTGCTCTTCAGAAACTAGCTCGTTTGTATTTTTGCCTAAGAAACAAATGTTACAGGCCCCTCCTGAGTGCAAAAATGATACCTATTATTCTTTGCTTCTTAACTCTGAAATCGGTGGAGTATTGTTTGTAAAACTGCTTTAACACGGTTTCTTAGTAATGTTTGTAGGATTTCTCAATTAAATGAACATGGTGAGAATACAAGAAAGAGACTATGGGAGGAGCATTATAAAGTAGTTTTTGTAGGGCCCTCTGATAGAAAGTGAACACTAGAAAGATCCTCATAGCATGAAGAAAGATGTGGGTTTAAAGCTAGATTCTCATATTCTTCATTCAAGTTTTTTAGTCTGTATTAGCAATTCATAGCATCTTGGAACAATAAACTGGGGATAAGTAGAGCAAATGGCACTATTCAAAGTTATCATCATTTGGCATAAGTTAAACTTTTCTGATCTTCTGCAACTTTTATTATAATTCATTTTAATCATCCTTCTCATCTGATAACAATTTTATCATTGCATGCAAATAAATCCTGCTATATTTTTTTTCTACATTGACATGAACAAAGATCAACCTAATCCCAAAGCGTTAATGGGAGTCCAAAGTGTTTTGCTAGATTGCATCATTTACATTGGTATCATCATTTTGTGAAAGTAGCTACTCTTCTGAAAAATTACCAGTATTATTGATATGGATCCAAAGTTACTTAAGAGTGATGGTGCAATAAAGACTTAGCGCATAGAGGATGAAGTTTGTGTGGAAGAGTTCACTAAGCCGATTACATAATATGTGGACTTTAGTAAGGAAGATACAGCTGCAAAGTGTTCATGTGGATTATTTCAAATGAGGGAGGTATTGTGTAAGCACATTTTGACTGTATTCAAATATAACGAGATTAAATTTGTGCCAGATAGATACATTTCAGAGTAATGAAGGAAGGACATCAAAATAGATATACGTTAATCCACAACAGTTTTGACGTAGGGGATCAGCAGGCAGATGCTAACCAATATTCAAGTCTATTAAATATCTATTAATAATGATTACTCTTGTAGTGGGTTCGAAAAAGCATACTGAGGATGCAACACATAAGTTATTTGCAATGATTGACTTATATCGTGATAACCAAAAACCCCTATTGATGACGGTCACGGATTCCAATGTTGGTTATAAGAGAAAGGACACAACTACAGGTAGTTGTTCAAAGAAAGTATTTAGTCCACTAACTGTGATAGGGAAAAGCAGACTCCCATCGCTAAGGAGAGCATTGGGAATGGAGAAAGGCATACAAAAAGTTAAAGCGAAAACGAAGAAAGCACAAGTGAAAAGGAAACGCAAACAGGTGCACTTCTTTTTTTTTACTTTACATGTTTATTTATAATGTAGAACTGCCGGGATTGACAAATGTGTTTTGTTTTTTGATTATTAGTGAGATGGAGGAGATATACTAGCTGTGGACACTTGTAGGAATTTATTTGCCACTTCAAAGATATATATGACCAATATTGGTGGCATGCAAGTATATTAATATTTATATTTGAATTACAATATTTGATTATTTTCTAACGAGTATTTATAACCAATCTATTCCAGACAATCCAACATTTGACATTAGTAGAACCCAGCTTCGAGAAACAATGACCAAGAGTGAAGAAAGTGTAAGAATTCAGAAATAATTACATATTTTTATAGTAGTATCGATTAGGGGTGAGCATCGGTCGGTCCGGACCGGACCGAATGTATTTCTATATATTTTTTATATTTTTTTTATATATGATTAATTATATATATAATTATACTATATTATAATTAAGTATAGACTATTAATACTATTATATATTTATATAGTTATACTAATGGTTATATTAGTTGTTATATTAGTTTAGTTATACTATATTATAGTGATTTATTATAACTATATTATATATTAGTATAAGTTATAATGATTTAGTATAGTTATAACTATTAACTATAGATTATAGTTATACTTATACTAATAATACTAATATATAGCTATAGCCTATACTATATTACTAATAGTCTAATACTTTATACTAATACTATTATATAGTTATACTAATAGGTATATTAGTTTAGTTATATCATATTATAGTGATTTATTATAACTATATTATATATTAGTATAAGTTATAATGATTTAGTGTAGTTATAACTATGAACTATAGATTATAGTTATACCTATACAATTATACTTATACTAATATTACTAATATATAGCTACATTATATTACTAATAGTCTAATACTTTATACTAATACTAGTATATAGTTATACTATAATTGTCATTATAGTATTAGAATCATAAATTATACTATAGTTATATTTATACTAATATTACTAATCTATAACTACACTATATTACTAATAGTCTAATACTTTATACTAATACTATTATATAATTATACTAATCATGATTCATAATAATTAATCACTATAAGTCTATCACTATATATATTTAGTATCGATGTATTAATATATTCTTTAATGTATTACTAATATTATTAAGTATTAAGCGCTATAGTATAAATTATAATATATGTATAATTTATAAATTTATAATAGTATGTATAATTAAATATTTTATTCTTATTTATAATAGTATGTTAAGTATGCATATTTCTCAATTATGGATATACTATGTATGGATAATTAAATTATTCATACTTATTACTTCATATACAAAATGTTAAAAGTTGTATATGGCTCATTATGCATTAACATACTTTAAGTTAGTAATAAAGTAATAATTAACATCATCAATAATGTAATTTTTATGTAATTTATTATCATTGACCATATAAGATATTTTTTTTATTGAGTTTGTTACATAATCTATATTAATAAGTCACTTAGTTTAATTTAGTATTGTAAATAATTTTTTTTATTAATTGATTTAAAAAAAGAAAGAAAGGCCAAACTGAATGGACCGAACCGGTCCAGTCCGGTCCCCTTGGGTGTTCGGTCTGGTCCAGTCCAATTGATGGACCAAAAACCTTCAGTCCATCATCAGACCGGACTGGACCGTGTGCACCCCTAGTATCGATATCACAATCTTAAATTAATATTATCTGTTATAAATGCAATTTGGATTGAAAGTATTACAATCGGTGCAATTTGGATTCAATGAGTGCCATAAGTGGCACAAAGAGATAGTTTAATTTTAATATTTAGAATATTTATGTATATTGAATGTAATTCATGGACACATGACATATTTGTGTTTTTGTGTATTTGGAACAAATGACTATATTATTTGGATGGTATGAGAGTTTGTAAAAGGGTAGAAATATGAAGTTGGTTTCAGGTAGATTTATAAGAGTGCCCATTCAAAACTATTGTGGGACACAATAGGCCAGGAAAAGTTTCATAGCCTTGGGATGTAAATGTACTTGGATCAATTGAAACACTAAACACTTGGCGTGAAGTTTTCAATGCTGATGCTGGTTCAATGTACAATTACTGTTTTCTTCTTATCCTGCATACTAAATATGCAAAGGATTTATATGCAGATACTTCATTTTGTTAAATTTTAACTCAAATCTGGAAGTTTGCACATACTTCAGAATCTGGAAGTTTGCAAAAAGACCATATACCAAACAAACCATATACAAAATCTGGAAGTTTGCACATACTTCAGTTCTCAATACATGTTTCAATTAACAGAAATTATACCATATAACATTAGACAAACTTGTCAATACATACAATGAAAAACATGTCCCAGTTACTGCCAAATACTAAACAACACATTTCAAGTTTCGAAATCACTTGGATGCTAATAAGTAACATGACACAACAACTGAAAAAACCCAATACACCCAAAGTAGTGTTTGTAAATGTCTTATTTTAGCTTCTTGATCTCGAAGCACCATCTCTCTCCTCTTGATCTCATCCGCACTCTTAAGAACCTCAACCGCACTCTTAAGGACCTCAATCTTCATCTTTTGATATCGTCAAGTACCTTCTCGATGTGTTTTTCTTTCCTTAACAATTTATTATTTCTTTCTAGAAGTTGGAGTTCATTCTCTTGATTACTATCTGTCCACTTAAAAAACCTACAGTATGGTAATCCCTGATCATTTTATACATATATAAAAATGTTAGATTTATTAGATATTAATCATTTTTTACCAAAAATGTTAGATGTACAAATGATGTAGTTACCTCTGTATTGTACTTTGAACATCCTAAGAAGGGTTGTCTGAGAGTTCTTCTAGTATTTGAGTATTTCAGTGTGGCTTCGACTACATAGAAGCAGAATGGTTAACTCGATGTATGTTTAGCAGAAGATGAAGAAAACAATGATGATGAAGACATTCTAGCATGAACCAAAATCACAATCGTAAAAAAAAAAAAAAAAAAAAAAAAAAAAAAAAAAAAAAAA
>QEOT01008198.1:0-20227 GCA_003123785.1 Pterocarya stenoptera | reverse complement strand
GTTTTGATGTTCCATGTGTAATATGCTTTGGATTTTGTCCATGAACCATGTCATGCTCATATATTACCATGCCATGATCCAATTGTGTTATGCTTGTTCTTGGATGCACGACATTTCATACGTCACATGTCAAGTGTAAGGAAAAGCACGTCTTAAGTCTCATATCACATGCATTTGGGTAAATGATATTTTCAAAAGTCAAGTACCTATTTTATCACAATCCCAAATGCTAGGATGAGAGAATGTTCTAGTGAAACTCCTCTGTCTACTCTAGCGTGCTTAAGAATGGAGTGGTAACCCCTGAATCGACAAAGCACCATTAACGTGCCTCGAATGGATCTTTTTAGAGAGGATGTCGGAGTAAGCTAGCACCTAACGCTAGTAGGTTCCATGACTAAGGCAAATAACTTGATGAAGTACGGTCGTGTTATAATGAATATGAATAAGACATTCACCACGGTGTATGGATAGTTGGTGGTGCGGTAACTAGCAGGAACATGCAGTGCTTAGGAGAGCCTGTTGTATCCACTATGCGATATAAGAAAAAGGTAATGAGCTTACATGATATGATATGATATGAATGTTTAAAGATCAACACGAAAATAATGTCAAAGATGTTTTTCTCAAAAGTCTAAGAATCTCTGTTGCATGTCTTTCGAGAAAGGTCAAGTGCATAAGTCAAGTTTTTGGTTAAGTTATATGTCAAGTACATGTTCATGCACGCATTCCATGATTGGCCATTTGTATTCTTATGTTAACTAATGTATGTTGTATGTTTATTTGTTGAGATTTCTCGAAATCTCATTGTAGAAGTTTCCACTAGCATTCTCAACATAGAATGGTAGAAGCTGTGACAAGTATCCAAGATCATAAACATGATAAATGAGTTAATGAAAGACGAATTCACCGTAGAGGCTCGCTATGACTTTACGGCCTCTCTTTTGAAAGTCAAGGCCCAACGCCTTAGGGACCTTTTGGAAGCACTCAATAAGGATGCGGATGAAAACGAGACTGAAAGAGCCTTACGATCAAGGACCATTTGGATTTTGTAACTAGATACTTGAATCAAGTAAAGGATTCCTCAATAGAGGCCAAAGAAGCTGCCTCTAGTTTGGGACTTCTAGAACCCGAGCCCTTGAGGGCTAGGGGTATTTTCTTGAGTCTCACTAGGGAAAGGACTTTAGTGCTAGTGAGGTTCACTATCTAATGATTTAAGGTCTTTTGTGATTGGTTCCTTTTTTTTGGGGAAAAGTTTTTAGTACTTATGTTTTGGGAGACAATGGATATATATTATCTGGTACTTTTGGAAAGCATGTTATGTTAAGGCAATGTTTGGGTTATGTTTAGCCTTATAGTACCATGTGCTAATGCAACTGCTTTAGGCATTGCTTAGTTTTATAAGAACTTTACATTTTCTACTACGTTATTTATTGCATACTGCTAGTATACATAGGTGCATTGCATCTTATATGTCATGTATGAGGGGTATGTAGTCTTATGTTGTATGTCCTAGTATTTCAATCATCATCCAATCTCAAGTAGGGGCTGGGGGCGCTACATTATGGCTCACGAAATCCATTCCCACGGTTAGAAAAGCTCCATAGCATTCAAACTTCACTCTCAAATCCAAAACTTCATGAAGAAAGAAACCCTAGCTTAACTAAGAAAGGTGGTCGTGGCTCTCCTTCATTTCCAAAGTCTTGTATTTGCTTGCATTATGCAAATGGTGGCTCGTGCCTCTCTTCCCCTCATGAGGAGAAACCCTAGCCTTCCTGAGGGTGTGTGTGTGCATGCGTATATGTGAAAGAATCCATGAATCCAAAACCACATTCTTGTTCCTCTTTGGCCATGTGTTTGTGTATAAGAGACAAGTGAATGGTCCTTACGTCGTGTGATCTTCCCCCATGGATGGCTTTGGTACTCATTAGTGTGCTTGAAATGGCGGTTGGAGGAAGAAGATACGTGTATGTGTGCTGTTTGGGTGGAGAGAAAATAGTGGAAAGTAAGAGACTTATGTTAGGATGGTGTAACCGTGTGACATAAGAGAGAAAATCTAAAATATGACAAAAGGACTCTTCACTTTCGGCCTCTGCCTTCTTATAGCTCCTCCTCCTTCCCTGGAAAGCCAAAGTCATTTGTGGGGAAACCAAAAGTCCTTTGGACAAGTGGCGTGAACCTCTCCCATCCGAAATCCTAATTTTGACATATACCCTCCTCCATGCTTCTAGGTTCATTGTACTTGATGGAAAAAAGGTCGAAAAATAAACTCTAAATCATCCATGGACAACTACACATATGCATGCTTTCCATTTGGCAAGTGAGGCGTGTGGGTGGGTGTGTTGGCCGAAAGTCCCTTCCTCTTCTCAAGAAAATCGTCCTCTTCTCCAGACAAACCTTTCTTCTCCCTAGACAATCCTTTCTTCTTCCTAGATCTAGGTTGGCGTGTTAGGGGTGAAAAACCGACTATTCATGTCGGTTCCAAGCAGAAACCGAAACTGACCCTACAACCTTGAAAAGCATCCACAAACTGGCCGAAACCGACCGAGCTAGGGGGAAGAACTAGCTGGTTTGGTTGCCGGCCAGTTCACGGTCGATTTTTCGGTTTTGAGCCGGTTTGGACCATGCTTTTTTGGCCTTTTTTAAACCCAATTCAAACTCTTTCAGCTCAAGATCATCAATATTTAATTTAATTTTAATTTTAATTTTAATGTCATTTCTTATTTTAATTTTGTGCATACTTATACTTTATAGTCTTATTATCTTATATAGTAATTACTAGATAACTAAAAAAACAAAAAAACTCCACTAAATGTTCAATACATATTACAAACATTGCAAAACCAAATTGTCTTAAACAACTAAGCAAGTAAGCAACTATTGTTCTTAAATAAAATTTCACAAATCTTCATTCTTCAGTCTTCGACTCTTCAGTCATCAATAGTTGTGATGAACGATGGTCCCAACTCTATATAGAAAAATATCATATAATCAATAGTAATAAATTAGGATAATGAAAAAAAATTAAATTAAATTAGAAAAGTAAATGAATATGGAAATTAAATAAGAAAAACATTACTAGATTCTACCACAAAGCTCTCAACATTATCCATAGACTCTCGAATATCAATTGGCGTTGACGGATGTCGCAACCAATTCTGAGTACAAATAAGTGCCTCAATAGTTCTTAGAGCCAACGAATTCCAAAAAGGATCAAGTCACTGCAACAAAAAACCGTTTAAGTGGCCAAAGAAAATTGTGGCGAGCAATTATTGGATGGCAGAAGCCCTTCTTTCACTGTAGCCATGTTTTGCTTCTAGAGAGCGAGGAAGTCACCGCAAAAAAGGCTATTTGCGGCAATAATTAGTTGCCGCAAATAGAATCGCCACGTTACAACCTCGATATAACACGTTATTCTCTTTGACGTCGATGTTTTCATTAAATTTGCGGCGATTATTAACCGCCGCAAAAGATCATGATTAAAACCTACGCAATTTCCCCCCCTCTCCCCCCCTCTTTCTTTTTCCCCCGTCTTTCTTTTCCTTCTTCCCCAGCTCGATACTCCCTCTCTATTCTCTTTGAGCTTGCTGCCGCCCTTCCCAAGCCATGCCTGCTGCCGTGCCATCGCCACCTCGCCGAGGACTAGGTGAGTCTCTCAACCCTCCGTCTGTCTATTTCTCTATCTTCTTCTCTGTGTGTGCGCGTCTCTCTCTCTCCCCCTCTCCTTTATCTCTCTCCGTCCATTTCTCCCACTCTTTATTTCACCCTAATAATCTCTCTCTCTGATCTCGCGGGTTCCATCGTCGTATGTGGGGATCTCGACCGGAGCGTGGACGAGGGGCTGCTGCTCAATGAATGGGTCTGTGCTTTTCAAAATTTTCCCCTCACGTTTTAGGTATATGTATTGCAAGCATTGCATCTGAGCAGAGTGCTATTTCCTTCATCTATGTTTGTTTTGATTTCGTAGATTTGGAGTGCCTGTATACTGTTTGGGTAAGTTCTTTTTTTTTGGGTATTTTCCTTGATTGATTGTGAATCTGTTACAAATTGCAGTGCTTTATCTACATTAGGGACTTTTTGATGTTTAAGGATTGGTTTGGATTAGTTTTTAGACACGGATTTATAATTGATTTGGGGTTTTGGGAGCTTTGTCGAATGTTGTTTTGGGTGATATACATCCGAAAGCTTATGAAAGTGGATTTATCTGTATGTCGAATGTATTGCAAGCATTGCATCTGAGCATAGTGCTATTTCCTTCATCTATGTTTGTTTTGATTTCGTAGATTTGGAGTTCCTGTGTACTGTTTGGGTAAGTCAGTTTTTTGGGTATTTTCCCTGATTGATTGTGAATCTGTTACAAATTACAATGCTTTATTTACATTAGGGACTTTTTTATGTTGAAGGATTGGTTTGGATCAGTTTTTAGACACTGATTTATAATTGATTTGGGGTTTTGGGAGCTTTGTGGAATGTTGTTTTGGGTGATATACATCCGAAAGCTTATGAACGTGGATTTATCTGTATGTTACGTGGTCTCATATTAGAAAGAGAGTTCAACAAAGTTCTCCTAACAATGGGGCTTCTTCGCATACCACACCAGTCAACATAAAAAGTAAAATGTTGTTTGGTGGACAATAAAGCAGAGATCATCAAATCATCCTTAGCAAAAATCCGCATGTAGCCACCATAATCCTCATTGTGAAGAACTTTGAAAAAAAATCTCAACTTTTTACCAATAGTAGGAATTTTAACAAAAGGAACCCTCGACTCTAAAATAGCAATCAAAGGCAACTTATAAAACTTCACCAAAATTTTCAAATGTAGTATAGTCAATTTATTGACAATGTCTCTCATAGTCCAAATCAAAATTGAATTCAACAATAATTTATTTGGGCTTTGGTAACAGTTCCTGTTACTTTAGTAACTCTTCTAGTTTTTTTTCCTTAACGTAGCTTTCAACCATTTCTGAGTCTGAGTAGTTTGTATTTTAATATTTTTGCCTCTTCCTTGATAAAGCTAGAAAAGAGTTCAGATTAAAACCATTAGCAAGCATATAGAAAGAATTATAAATAGGAATATCCTTATGAGAAGTTTCTTAGTTCTATTTTCAGGTTGGAGTTCCTGAGAAACTGCAAAAATGGACTTAGTCCATTTCAGAATTTTACATGTATTATTAATATCTTTGAGTCTCTTGCTCATGCTTCTGTACGTAAACATAGATTTTCATTTCCTTTTTTTAAAGCTTATTACATTTTTTCAAGAAAATAGTCCTTTATGATCATGGATCATACTTGGTAGCTACCAGATATGTAGTAAACATTTGACTTGTTTCTAGGCATCCTAATGTGCTAAACCTAATTCCACCGGGGTTCTTGGTGACTTCTAGGCCCCTCTAATCCATGGTTTGTCTGTACTAATCTTTGTAGAGTGTAATGCCACTTTTGAGCCTCATGTTTGGATCTTTTTCTTTTTTTGGCTCTAACAGAGAGTTTTCACCAACCCTGAGGTGGTGGAATTTTACCCAATATATACAACTCCAATACATGTCTCAATATTTAGGAAATTAATTTGAGAGACTTGGAAATTTGAGAGACTTACCTCGACCAGCCCTGTTTTGTTTGAATTATATGTTACACATGTTCTGTTGTGTTACAACCAGCCCTGTTGTGGTTATGTTTGAACCAACCATGTGATGGGAACCAAGGTGGACCTAGTCTTAAAGATCATATGCAAGTTTAAGATGGGCCAATTACATGATCAAGAGCTAAGAAGATCTAGGAAGCAATGTAAGGATTAGTGCAATCCACTTGGGATGAAACTAGCAAGAGCCCAATAGACAATATGGGCTTTAAAGAAGGAGAACCCAATTTGATCCACTTGATACAAGTTATGGAAAACATGACTTAGAGTATTGTTTGGGCCTATTGTTATTGAAGGCTTTCAATTTGTTTTAGTATTTATTTTATTAGTGTAGAATAAGTAGACTTGAGGATGCTTGGCCCACATATATCTTATTTCTAATAGGCTAGAGTTTTTGGGAAGGCATTGTATTTTGGCCAAGGGCTTATTTGAAAAGTTGCATTTTAGAAACTAGGGTTTTGATGAGAGGTACTGTAGCAATACTGTAGCTGTGGTACTGTTCACGCGGCGCTATTCATCCAGGGCTATTTTAGGAAGAAAGGGATTTATTTTGGGCTAGGGTTTCAATTAGGTTTTCATTAAATACTCTTGTAGCCTCATTTTGAAGAATTTATGAAATTTGATGAATTTATTCATTGTGAGTTGAGTTTTACTCCTCTTGTTCTTAATTGAACTTTTGAACTTATCAAAGGTAAATCACAACCTTTGTGGCATTCCGCCTTGTAATCTGGGTTCTTGAGACGGGTTCTTCAACGAGTCTAGATTTTAATATAATCTGGGTTCTTGAAACGAGTTCTCATCGGGTCTAGATTCTTCATCCATTGACTTGATTTTGGCTTTCTTGGGTGAGTTTTCAATTTGATTGTGGGTTCAAGGGATTTCCTTCCTACGGGTTCATATCACCATACGTCATTATTCTCATGGAAATCAATATGTTACAACCAGCCCTGTTGTGTTTGAATTATTGAGCCATTGATACACGGACACACACACACATATATGTGTATATATATATATCCATAGAGATGGATGCATAAATATCTAATTCCAATCAATGACATTGCTTTGCAGTGAATCTAGTCCAAGGAGTGTCCAATGCGATTGAAATCGATGTGAAACAAGGACTGTCCATTGAAATCTAGTCCAAGGAGCGTCCAAAACTTATCCACGATTGCATTTGGTGAACATATTTCTGAGGATGTCTTGTCAACGATACTCGTGAAATCCATGTGTCATGTTTGCATCTTAACTTTTATATGATCTTTACCTTTTAGAGGACATTTATTTTTATTCATTTGGTTAATTTTTATTGTGCTTGGATGTTTTTATTAATTTTCATTAAAATATAAAATTAGTGCATGGCTTGGATTTTGATGAATACGGTGTTCTGCATTTATATTTTTTTTGGGCATAATTGTTCTTTGCGGCGAATCCTAATTTGCCGCATTTATATTTTTTTAAATGTTCATCATTATTTGCGGCGAATTATTCACTGCAAATAATGTTTTCCAGAGAACTAGGCTAGCAGCAAAAACAATTTTACTTTGCGTGAAAGGTTTATTTCTGATGAAATGCTTTTGCGGAAAAAGATATCCTATACTACGAAATCTGAAGGTCACCGTAATTGATCAACTCAAACGATTTATTCTCGAACAATTTGCTGCGAACGAATATTGCCCGCATGAAATCTTTTGTGGCGAATAGTAGGCCTTTTGCTGCAAATACTACTTGCCGCAAAAGGGCAAATTTTTTGTTGTGAGTATGCGACCTCCAGTACTAAATGCTGACTCTGATGCAACCGTCGAAACAGGCATGGCTAACACGTTTCGTGCAATCCTCGCAAGTATAGGATAGTTAGGCTCATTAACTTTCCACCAATTCAACAAGTCAAAAGATTGGTTGTATGCCTCACAACCAGCTGATAAATACCGATCTATTTCTAACTTGGGATCTGTAGATCCAGAGGCAGATGATGCTGCCAACCACTCAAAAAAAATTTGCGAGTCATGATTTCCTTCATCATCATTTGTGGGTGCAAACGAAGGAGGGGGAACATTTTCTCTGCTAGTCGAGGTAGAACCGAACGCAACATTATACTCCACATACATGTCTGATAATAACTGTCTCACACTCGACAGCAGCTCTTCAGCCCGACTCTCATCATGAATGTTTTTCAGGTGGAAAGTATGAAGCCCCAACTTACTACATGGATTGGACAACAACAATCAACAACAACAAGTTCATCCTATCCAATGAATCCCAATACTTATCATATTTCATTCTCATGCTTATAGACATTCTCATCAAATGACTATTCTCATTCTCACTTAGCCTAATTAACTCTTTTTGGAGCATAAAAATCTCAAAAAAATTGGTGTTTTCTATGACATACAAAAACCCTGAAAATCAACAAGTAGCATCATAAAATATCTTCAAAAATTTTACAAAAATCCACACTGTTTCCCACTCATCAGCTCTAGGAGGCCTAATGTTTCTATCCTTAAAGTAAGAGACAAAATTGTAGTCCTCACTCTCCATACGCCTAAAAGCCTTCTCAAATTTCTCAGCCACCTCCAACATTATGTAAGTTGAATTCCATCGGGTTTGCACATCAAGGGACAACATTTTTTTACAATCAATTTTTTCTTTTTCTGCACATCTCTTAAACTTTTCTAATCTTGTAAGGGAAGAGCGTACATATCTAACTACATTTCTAACCATTGTAATGGCTTCATTATATTCCTTAAGACCCTCATTCACCACAAGGTTCAGAATATGAGCACAACATCTCATGTGCATATACTTTCCCCTCAACAAATTTTTCGTTAAAAAATGCCTCAAATATGAAGTTGCAGTATTATTTGAACTAATATTATCAACAGTAACAATAAATATCTTATCAATACCCCAATGAAGGAGGCACGATTCAATAACTTTCCCTATCGTATCCCCTCAATGATTAGGGATTAAACAAAAAAATTGATGATTTTCTTTTGCAATTTCTAATCACTATCAATGAAATGTGCTGTGGGGCACATATAATTAAGATTTTGTACCGATGTCCACGTATCGGTAGTTAATGAAATCCTCATTCCCCCATCTTTAAACAACTTTTTAATCTTGGTTTTTTCCTTCTCAAACAGTTTCATACAATCTCTTGCAACCGTAACTCAACATGGCACTTTAAATCTAGGTTCAAGCAACCAACTATACTTCTTAAATCCTTGCCCTTCAACAATTATAAATGGCAATTTATCGATGATTACCATCTCCGCAAGCGCCAACCTCACAGCCTCTTCACTAAATTTGTGGGTTACAAGATTCCTTAAACTATCACTTTCTCCAAACCCCTCCGAGAATGCCTCACCTGCCAATGTTGTTTGGTATTTATCCAAAGGCCCAGCTTATGAGGATTTTTGGGATATGAAGATAGATGGTTTTGCATAGATGAAGTTCCGTCCCTCTTTGAGTGGCAAGCGTACATCTTGCCACAATAATTACACTGGGCCTTAGGTTCATCTACGGAACAGCCCTCAACTTTTGTAAAATGATCCCAAACAATTGACAGATCATTCCCCTTCCATTTCTTAGGAAGAGGACAATTACGACTATTAAGGGCACTTGGGGATTTTTGGTGTTTGGATCTCTCCCAAATTAATTGTTTGGGAGTTCGAATCAAGATCAATTGGAGTTGACGAAGAATCCATCTAACATGTAAAACAAACAAAAAAGAGAAAAATTAACACAATTACATAGCAGCTAGTTTGCAACGTGGCAAACATCACAAATCTAAGATTCTAATCTATATTTAATAACAAAACTGTATGATTTTAAAAAAAGGCAACACAATTTTAAATCTGCAAAATTTATATCAAAACCTAAATCTAATATCAATATTAAATCTGCAAAATTTATATCAAAACCTAAACCTAATATCAAAACCTAATATCAATATTAAATTTTAACCTGTAAAATTTATCACAATTCTAAACCTAATATCCAAATTTATCAAAAATAAGTAAATAACTATGATTTTATTGTAAATAAAAACTTGTGAAGTACACCAACGTCCAAGACCTAGATTTTTCGAATTCGAATATACAATCGGGAATCTCCGAATCGGGGCTTATAGCTATATATAAACTTGTTCTAGGTTATATATTCATGAAATTCGAAGTACTAAGATTCTCATCACAAAAATTGAAACAAAAAATCAATTCATAGAGTATAGAAGTTTTACAAATGAAAATTTTCATTTTGTTTACCTAAAAAAATGACCATGGGATGCGCCGTTTCACGATGCCGCCACCACCGAAGAGTGGAGAGGCTGAAATGAGGGGGTTGGCGTTGGCAATGGCCGCTGTCGACGGTCGTTGTCTGTTGAGGGCTGAATCACCTGAGGCTCGAAATGGAAGTGGAGAATGGGAGGGAAGCAGATGAAATGAGAAGAAGAGGCTCCATGGGTTGTTTAAACCCTAGGAAGAAATAGCGCTGTTTGGCATCCCTTTAATTCTTTTTTTTACAGTAAAAATCCAGAACGACGCAATTTCACTTATTTAAGTGAAACAGCATCTTTTACTAACGGTATATACGTTTCGGTTGGTTCTTCAGTTTTTACTGGTTCAAACCGCGAACCGAACCGGCCTATGCCGGTTTTGGTAATTTCCCACCGACGGTGGACCGGTTCCCTGTCGGTTTCAGCCTGTTCCGAGCTCCAGCGGCCGGTCTGAGTCGGCGGCAGTCGGTTGGCCGGTTTTTTGTACAACCCTATGGCGTGTGGTTGATTCCCTAGGTGGTTAGGTGGAGTGTACAAGGCTCCTTGCCCTAACCCACCCTCTCTCTTCCTCTTGCCTCCATTTCCCATCTAGATTCTTCTAGAATCCTCAAGAGGAGTGCATGTTCTATTTCCCAAGCAACCTTTCCTTTTCGCCATGATTCTTCCTCTACGGTTTCCAAGTAAGTGACAAGTGGCATGTGAGGGAGTGTGTGTGTGTGTGTGTGTGTTGGTCGAAACCTTGGGACGAGGATTTCACCCCATCCTATGCAACGCTTCCACTTTCCAATCATTTCAATCTTCTAGAAAGCCATGCATGATGACACTTGGCAAAAAGCAATTGAAACTCTTTGATAGGCATGACACTCTCTTGAAACTGAAACCTTATATCCTTAGTGGGTCATGCCTTAGTCCTTTGAACTCCCGTAGGCACAACTTCCATATGAGATCTTCTTGGAACTTACACAGCCTTGACAAGTGGCATGCAAACATGAATGGTTTGGTGAGGGATGCATTGGTCGAGTGCTCCTTGGCCCTCCCAATGCATCTCATCATTTTCCTTCCTCTAGAAGCCTTCTATGTTGGTGACAAGTGTGAAGTCAAGTGGTTTTCCTCCAAGCAAAAGCCTTTAGCATTTGTGAAAAGTGGCATAAGGTAGGTAAGCAACTCCTGATAGGCGTCTGGAGCTTTTGGGTTACCAAAACCCTAGAGTTTCTCACCCCCTTTTTTCCCCATATCACATCTAGGTTCATTGCACCTAGTGTAGGACACAAGTGGAATGACATGTGGCACTAAGTGATGAGTTGGGCATGTGCCCTAAGGTCAACTAGGGTTTCCAATAAACCTATGTGATGTTTGAAATCTATGGGCCTTGTGGGCCTCTCTTGTGGGCTTAGATGCCTAACGCATCTGGTCCAAAGTCTCCTAAGTATCCTCTACCATCTTGCATGGCCCAACAACTATACATAGCCTAATAACAAAAATATGAATGAAGACTTGGCTAAGTCTGGGTTATCATATTTACACCTCTAAGAGGAGATACTTTTACATAAACCCAATCTCCANAAGTGATGAGTTGGGCATGTGCCCTAAGGTCAACTAGGGTTTCCAATAAACCTATGTGATGTTTGAAATCTATGGGCCTTGTGGGCCTCTCTTGTGGGCTTAGATGACTAACGCATCTGGTCCAAAGTCTCCTAAGTATCCTCTACCATCTTGCATGGCCCAACAACTATACATAGCCTAATAACAAAAATATGAATGAAGACTTGGCTAAGTCTGGGTTATCATATTTACACCTCTAAGAGGAGATACTTTTACATAAACCCAATCTCCGATTTCAAACTCTATAGTCCTCCTTCTGTTGCGGGCGTAGCTCTTCTGTCGACTCTGTATTGCTTTTATCCTTTCTCTAAATGGTAAGTACTTGGTCTTTTATCTCCTATAGAACTTTTGGTCCAATCACCTTATTATCCCCAACTTTGTCCCAATATAACAGGCATCTACACTACCTGCCATACAAAGCTTCATAGAATGCCATCTGAATGGTGGTTTGGAAGCTGTTGTTGTAGGCGAATTCTGCAAAAGGTAACCGCTTCTCCCAGTTCCCTTCATGTTCCAGCACATAGGCTCTATGCATGTCTTCCAAAGTCTGAATAGTCTTTTTGGTTTGTCCGTCCATCTGAGAATTGTAGGCACTGCTGAATTTCAAATTGAACTTTGGGTCTAATGGTTTAGAACAAACGGGTTTGGTCCTTGGGGTAATCGGGTGGGATTCATTTCAAATATTTGGGCCCAAGTCTTGGGTAGTGTATGAACTTAACAAATGGGTTGGGCCGGTTAGAGCAGTCCTAATAATCTCTTTAGTTTGTCCATATTTTCATGGGTTGAGTATTTAATAAATACTAATGGATCTCGACTCAACTTCTAAAATAACCCAACTCATCCTATAAATTCTTTGAGTCAATTAGAAAATAAATAGATTCCATTTGGTCCGTAAAATATTAAATGGTTGTAATCTAATTGTCAAGCCCAATAAAAATCCATATTCCTCCAAATAAATTTTGGGCCTGTGGCCTATTCAAAATTACTCATTAAATTTGAAATGGGTTTCCCATACATATTAACCTCAATAAACTATTAGTATGCAGGCTTGGCTTTTGATCGGATCATAGTTGGTTCAACCACACCTCCAACTTAGACTAACAAATTAAAAAAAAAAATCCAACTTCATTCTATTGAAATCAAACCAAATTGAATTCAAAATTGAATTCTTGGATTTTTGACCAACTTGATATCATTATAGATTTATTGTATTGCAAAATGTTAAATTATTTAGATCTCCTCGAAAATATAAGTCGAGAATACTAAGGTTGCATTTGGGTAGTGAGGTTGTAACACCCCGCCTAAAAAGCTCCTTAGGCCTTGATCTTAGTAGCCTTAATCCTAGTTAATTAGGAGTTGAGCTATTCTAGAATAAGAACCATTTTAGATACTTGAGTTGGCAAAAAGGTCGTATCCTTTGGGTTTAGAAGACTGATCAAAAGATTCTAGTGCAATATTGATTTTTGAGGAAAAATGAAATTAAAGGAGCTTGATTGGTTAATAATATTATTTTGAATAATTTTTAGTGCTTATTTAATTTTGAGGATAAGAAGCCAAAGGCTCTTAAGGGAATGACACATGGCATATTGGATGGTTGTCACATTAATGGGTTAAGAAATTCGAGTTAAATATTTGATGGAATTAGAGAAGGCCCAAAGAGTGGTTTACTAAGGGTGCAAATTTTTTTGGGTATAAAGATTTAGGAGAGACAATAAGACTTTAAGGCTCTAATGCACTAAGGATGTAATGGGCTAAGGTTAAGATGTTAAAAAGCCTTAGCCCAACTTGGGAGATATAAGTTTTTAAGCCTTTCTTGGAGGATACTAGAAAATAGGCCTAATGAAAAAGACATAAGGCCATTAGGCCTAACTTAGTAAGAGTGAAGGTATTAGGCCTAACTTATTAAGCATGAAGGATTAGAGAAGCAAGCCCATTAGTAATCCTATTAAGGCCTTTAGAACCTTAGAATATTTATGGGTTAATTGAATCCCTAAAACAAGCCTCATAGGAGTGCAAGACTTGGTAGGATAGTCTTGGCCCAAGCATGAGTAAGGCATAAGGCCTTTTTGGGTCAAGCATGGTATAAGTTTGACCCATGGCCCAATTACATCAAGGTAAGACTTTCAAGCCCAATCTTTGGGGATCTTGAGGTCTCTTTTAATCCCTCAAAATCTGAAAACCAGGCCTTCATTCATTCAAACACAAAAGCCCTTAGACCATTAACTCACACTCATGGCTCTTTTAAGCCCACAAGGCCTAAAGCCTTGTTTTGTTCTATTGAAAGCCCAATACCCATACCATGGGTTTCTTCAAGCCCATGTCATACCCTAAACACCCAAATTAAGTTTTAAAATTGGTTACGACCATTAGTCAACTTACCCAAGATTAGTTATCTTTAAACCAAGTTTTGAAGCTTAATTTTCTTTCTTAATATTTTTTAACCTTTTGATTTGAAATTTTCTTATTTTATTATTCAACTACATCATTCATAGATCATGTTAAGACCCTAGATAAACCTCCACACATGCCATTAGAAGAAATGACATATCAAACCCCCAAACTACACCAATCGGCACACATGTGTGCATGGACTATTTTGCCCTTAAGCCTAATCTTTTTGTATCTTTTTCTCAAGGTCACTATAGTCCTTTAACATCTCACATATGATCCCTTATATTCCAGACCAAGCCTTGGACAAAATTAGTTTCAAAAACCAAACAAAATAGCAAAAACCGATTGCACCTAGAAAGCTAGTTGGATAGAAACTAAATTGGTTGAGTTTCAACCACCCATCTGCCATGGTTAAGCCCCCATGCCACCTCCAGAACCACCCAATCCCCAAGAAGACTCATAACCATCATGAGCCTTTGACACGATTGTTCCACCAAAAGAAGGCACCAAAACCGAATGTCTTTTGTGCATAACTCCATTTCAGCAACTACCTTCCATTGCATCATCTTCTTTGGGATGCACCTCCACGATCACTTGGCAGCCAACCCTCCACCTTCTACCACCTGAAAAAGTCTTCAAGAAGTGACCTTGCACCTACACAAATCAGCAATGATGATGAGTCAAGAAGATGAGTCAAGACAATGATCAAAATTCCAAGGAAAACCACCTTGAACCCATTAGCCCCATGGTTTGTTTTTGTTGGTTTTTCTTCTATTTCTTCCGCACCATGACTTGACCAGCCCCATAGGAGCATTTTAGCACCTGTAGTGATGAAATGATGGTACTTTAGGGTCCTATTTCTCATTGCACAAGATGACACAAGCTGATGAAGGCGATCTGAAATTTTAGCCCTTACACCACCACCCACCTCAACCCATCGACCAAGGCCAACGTCTCCACTCCCTTGGCCACCTATAAAAGGCCCCTTCACCCCCTCATTTCCTCCACACCTCATCTATAACAGCCTTCTAGACATTCAAAGGTGAAATTTCTACTGGCTTAGGAACCTCATGAAAACTTCATAAGTTTTCACAAATCGACCAATTGCATAGGTTTTAGTCTGTCAGCATAGTTTGTGTTATCACTCACTATGGTGCTAGAAGTGTGATTCTAATTATTTGAGGTAGTTATAAGTATCAGACTGCTTTATGGTCTCCGCCATTAGATTCAGTTGATTATTTATGATCTAATGGCGCAATTACTCCATTTTCATATTTTCCGATGAATTGTTTGTTTGAAACTGTGAATTTATATTTAGGGATACTTTGAGGTTGAATTTCAGTAAACAATTTTCATTATAGGTTAATATAAATATTTAAGAATTTTTAATGCTAAGTATATGATTCACTTTTTCGGAGTGAATAGTGATCTCGGTAAACGTACCAATTGCAATGTTTCAAAATCACAGTGTGGAATGCCCAAATTAGATTAGAGAAGTTTTATTTGGACACTTGGCAAGATCTTCGCCACACTTAGTAAATAGTCTTAGACACTTAGCACCATAAGGAACATTTGATGGATTTGAAAGAATTAAGATGTGAGATCATGCCGCATAAGCAAAAACTTTACTCCATCCAACCAATCAAATTGTGCCAAACCAAAGAGAAATTTCACCTTAGTGAAATCGTAAATGGTTGGAATCCAACAGAGAACCCAAAAGTATGGTTGAAATAGAAATCCTAAATGGTTTTATCCAAACCAAAAAGTTGACCTCCAAAACATAAATGAATTAGTTTCTACCATTGTGTTTAATCACTTGATTAAAATACTTTCATAAGCTATTAATCCTTCAAATTTGCATTAGAAAATCATTATCCAACCTTGTTAACCTTGAAAAATTGATTGGGTCAAGAGATATTGGATTTGGGCTTGATAGAAACCCAAACTCTCTTAAACTCTCAAAATTTAGGCCCCTTCGGTTTAGGCCCATTAAGGTCTACGAATTTGGTCTTATTGGCATTGTTTCTTGGCTAAGTTTTGCATCCCCACTTAGCTAACCAGATCTTTTCAAAAGAGGGCCTAGAAGGTTTTGAAGTAAAAATCTAAAGGGCCACCTCACTTTTTTACTTTTACACTCCACCTTGAGAA
This sequence comes from Pterocarya stenoptera, assembly GCA_003123785.1. Lineage (NCBI taxonomy): Eukaryota > Viridiplantae > Streptophyta > Magnoliopsida > Fagales > Juglandaceae > Pterocarya > Pterocarya stenoptera. Next base: position 4,173 of record QEOT01008198.1, on the reverse strand, counting down.
AAGATCTCGGACTGATTTTTATTTATTGTAGTGGGAAGAAAAGGCCAACACTCAAACTTTATTCAAGTCCTATTACTTTCCATAACTTTTTTAAGAGGCTTTCCAGTCCACTTCCCACGAAAAGCAACCATCCTTTACACTTTTCTTTGATAAACACAAAAGACACTCTTTTGGGCAGTTTTTTGTGATTTCTGTTGCACACCTTATTTGAAGCTTTTGTAAGTGTTTTATCACAAAATTTCCTTCCTAAAAGTTGTTCCTTTTTTAGTTTAGTTTATGTGGATATCTTATTCATTCCATTTGGAGATCATTTATTTGCTCAAAAATTGTTCAAACCCCAGAAAGGTTAATCTGAGCGATAAACTGGAGAGTGTGTTGTAGTTTGGAGTTTTGGACCAATCTAATGGATAGATCTTGGTCTAAAATTTTTATGGAGTAATGTTAACATGTGTATATGATTATTTATTGAGGATTTGTTGCATGATTAAAAGTTTTGGAGAAATATTTTCTTAGATCTAGAAATTTAGAAACTGGAAGAGGAAAAACTGTTTCTGTTTTGAGAAAGTTTAAATCTTTTATGGTTTAATCCTAATCCAATGGCTTTGATATTTTTATTTAAGGATCATAAGCCTCTTATATATATGTTAGAATGTTTCTTTGACTATATTTGATGTTAGTTTCAAAGATATGAAAGTTTATGCAAGGAGATATTCAGTTAGGCCAAAGTGATGATGTTCTTGGCTAAATTTATGTTTTGGTTGATTTTTAACCATGTAATCTTTGTTTGAAGCTTGAATATGTTTTAGGAAACATTTTTAAACCATGTGATATTTTTATTTGAAGATCACATCTTTATAAGGCATGGATCAAGAGGTTGATCAAAACAAATTTGAAACAAAAATCTGTTTTGAACTTAGAAGAAAAATCACAATTTCGGCCCTTATAGAATTTTAATGGTTGTGTTTAGTTTTAAATTTTTCTAAATAGATATTTGAGTTTAGGACAAAATTTATATACTGTATGTAAATTTTGGTGATTTTTAGAGTTAGGATACAAAATCTTAAGTTAAGGGTAAAATGGTCATTTCTCACATATAGAGGCTAAAATGATAATTTTACTCTAAATTAATATTTTTTTTCCATATTTTTAATCGTTAGTGACTAAGTTCTAACTTTTAGAAATCTCTACTTCAATTCCTCGTTATCACGCTTAAGTTTTTGTTTAGAAAATGCAAAGACCAAGGTAAGTTAGCTTTTAACTTACTAGCAGTTTAATGTGTATGTATGTTAACATATTTGCCATGCCAAGTCAGTACATATTTATCTGTTACACATAATTTATTCTGTCCCAAATTACTTATCTGTTACATAAGATATTTTGTCACGTATTGCTATACATTGCAAATATGTCATGTTAAGTTAAGTATGTCATCTGTTATATGTATGTCATATCATGTAATATTCATTATTGCAAGTACGTCAAGTTAAGTATATTGTCTATTACATGTTATACCATGTTACGAAATGTTTTTATCTTAAATAAATTATATTTTTTGAGTTACGTGCAAGTCAATTATGTCTAGGATGCTCACGATGTAATCACTATGATTTTCTGAGCATCTTCATTTGTAATTCACGCGAGATACTTCTGGCGAAATTATTTTGATTGTCAGAATTCAGTTCAAGTTCAGTTATGCAAATACTCATGATGTAATCATTCTGATTGTCAGAGTATTACTAGGTACTCCTGGTGGAATCATTTTGATTGCTATGGTACTTGATTTAAAATACTCGTGTTCTAATCATTCTGATTGTCAGGGTATTACTAGGTACTCCTGGTGGAATTATTTTGATTGCTAGGGTACATAATTTAAAATACTCATGATGGAATCGTTCTAATTGTCTGAATATCTCTTATGGAATATTTTGGGCGGAATCATTATGATTGTTCACTATTCCTGACGAAACGACTGGCGGAATCATTTTGATTGTCAGAATTCAAGTCCAAGATCATGTTAAGTAAAGAAGTCGGTTCAATTCATGCAAAGTTAAGTTTCAGTTCAAGTTCAAGTTCATGTGAAGTTAAATTTTAGAACTCAAGTCCAAGTTCATGTTAAGTAAAGAAGTCAGTACAAGTTCATGCAAAATTAAGTTTCAGTTCAAGTTCAAGTTCATGTCAAGTTAAGTTTCATAACTCAAGTCCAAGTTTATGTTAAGCAAAGAAGTCAGTTCAAGTTCATGTAAAGTTAAGTTTCAATTCAAGTTGAAGTTCATGTTAAGTCAAGTTTCAAATCAAGTTATTGTCAAGTCATGTCTTAGTTTAAGTCCATTTCACTTTAAGCAAGTTAAGTTCAGTTCACGTTTTAGTTTAAGTTATGTCAGTTATGTTATATTGTATGTCAAGTTATGCTATAATTACTTATGATTGTTATTATGCATTCATGTTTTTATTGTCATGCATGAATCATTAACTTGTGTGAAAGTTTTTTTGTTAACTTGCTGAGATTTGTTATCAAATCTCACTGTGGTAGTCCCAATTACCATTCCCTCCAAATGGTAGATCTTGTTACAGGATCTGAAGGAGAGCCGAGAATCGACCAGTTGGAAACGATCGATTAAGTGATAGTACAGTAGTTGCCTCAGATTACTACTTGTATTTATGGAGTTCAATTTCCAGTACTCTTTTGATCGCAACTATTTTGGACTAGTGTTGTGATCTCAGTTGTTTAGTATGTCATTATGTATGAAGTATATTTGGAGTATTTGGGATATTTCAGTTTGGTGCATTGTATTGCTAAAGAAAAAAAAGAAAAATTATTCGCTGCGAGTATTATATAATGCTAGATGCATGTTAGGACCATTGCATCTTATATGTCATGAACGGGGGCAGGTAACCTTGTATTGCATGTTTCAACACTTCAAGTGTTTGTCCGATCTCAAGTGGAATTTGGAGGTATCGCATCATCTACAGCTCCCCCTTGAGCATAGAGAGCCATCTGTGTAATACCTAAATCCTACTATGTAGGTCCTTGCGTCATTTTATTAATTCTTTAAGTTAAATATTTTAAAATAGGATTTATTAAAATAAATCAAGAGTATTATTTTGAAGACTTTGAAATATTTCTCTTAAGCCCTTTAATTTTATTTATTTAGAAATGACCCAATTAATCTCTACCGTTGGATTGGTAGGTGAAAAGCATTATTGAGGTGGATAGATCTCCACCATCCATTCCTTAGCTTGCAAGAGAAGCTTTGACTCACCTTTATCTCTTTGAAACCGATGGCTTCCCCAACAAATCCATTGACTTATTCCTCCCTTGCACGTTGGTCTTAGCTTCTAAGGTAAGTAATTAAATTCTTTTACTTCCTTTCCTTCAATCACCCATTGGTTAAGGCCACAAAAAGAGAGAAGAGAAAGATCAAAAACTATCCTAAGGCATTTCCCCCTTTTACTCGTCGGTCAACACCCAAGGAAGAACTAAAAACTTCATCTTCCTTTCCAAGCAAGCCAAAGCCGATGCACACCCTCTCCTTTTCTCCTCTCTTTTGTTCTTCAAGAAACCAACTCCTCTCATCAGATTCAAGCTTATGACTTCATAGTAAGGTGAGTGATTGAGCTGCATAATTGCATATTTTATCTATTTAAAACCAATAATTTTTAATTGTTTTATTATTTTATCATTGGTTTTAGATGGATAAATTGATTAAGAGGCATAAATCCAAGTTGTGAATTAAATTGATTAAAAGCATAGTTTATGCTTGATTTTATAACTTGTGATTTATTTGAGCAATAAATTCTTCAAATGCACAACACACTTTTAAATTTTATTTTTCATCTCTTGTTTAATTTTATTTATTTTATTTTATTTTACTTGTCTAAGTTTTATTTTTATTTTATTTTATTTTATTTCACTTTCTTTTAATTTAATTTAATTTTTATTTAATTCTATTTTTTTTTTTTTTTCAGAATTGCCTAAACGACATGTAGTTTTTCTTAAACTGAAAAACGACATGTCGTTTACCCCAAGAACTATAACTGTCGTGTGCTAAACGACAGGTCGTTTAGTCCATTGATGAAAACGACTTGTCGTTTATCTCTGGGAATCGAATGACCATCTGCTAAACGACGTGTCGTTTTTGTCCATAGACAAAAACGACATGTCGCCTCTGTCAT
>QEOT01008195.1:6753-91195 GCA_003123785.1 Pterocarya stenoptera | reverse complement strand
CCCCCCCCCCCCCCCCCCTCTTCTTCTCTTCCCCCATTTTGTCCCACATATGCACATTATCAAAAAGGAGGAAAACAGAAAATTAAATTTAATAATATAACCCAGTCCAGCAGAGTCCTAATTCAAACTAGTTGGTATATGTTGCATAAGCCCTTATTTTCTATCTAAGCATATCAGGGGCTGCAACCTTATATTCCTTTTCTGCATTTGTTAATACATTCCTCCAATTTTTTCTTTATAATGCAGAGTCGGGAGGGGATTCCCAAGAAAAAGAAGAGAGATCATACGGTTCTCTTATGATGGAGAGATTAACTGGAAGTGAAGAAGGACATATTGATCACATGCTTCAAGTACATTGTTTACCAATTTGATACCAATCCTTAGAACCATACGTTTCATGTCTATTGTTGTTTAACTTCACAGGCACACTCCAATATGCTCATGCACACACTAATAACTGCATGTATATATCTATCCGCAGCTGGATTAAAGTGAAGAAATGTACTTGTAACAAATTGTAAAATTGATGATAAACTACTAATTGTTTGTACAAGGACCTAATTTGATCTAGGAGCAGCATTCTTGCCATACTGCTCGTATTCCACCTTGTTGCATTCATCTTCGAAAGCAAAGGTTATGGAACCTAGCACATGTAGGTCTTTGACATGGCAGCCTCAAGATAAATGCCATCATGATGTGAATGTGGAGAGACTTGAGATGAGATGGATGAATTGCAACAAAAGGAAAGATAAAATGAGCAATGTTCATATTTTAACAGAGGTGTGGGCTGCACCAATTGAGGATAATATGTGGGGGAGTTTTTTTTATAAGTGACTTTATTAATAGGTGTGGCCAAGTACACAGTGTATACAAGAGAAAGATGTGGAGAGTTACCTAAGATGGTTCATACTTATGCAATGAAGATATACATGAGTTAATACAATTCAAAGAAATGTAAAGGGTTAAATGGACCCAAAACTTATGCGCTTATTATCAATGATGACTTATGTTGGATTGAATTGTATGTAAATGTTTGAAACATTTGTCACGGTAAAGAATTCTCAGCAGTAACCATCTTATTCTGTGAATAGTTCCCAGCATGACAAGTTATGCCTGATTTCTTACTTCCTCTTAATTTGAAATATCCATGATAAATCGAGTACTAGCTATTTATGTTGAGTTTCAAATCAGAGTTTTGATGTTGATCCTGCAGGATAAAACATTTGAGCATCCATACTTACAAGCCCTTGGAGCACATACGTAAGTATCCACTCTCTATTTTGTATTGAGACGCATAAAGGCAGTGCCAGTGTGCTATTGATAAATGAGCATCGGCTAGTTTTGTTAATATTAAGACAACAAACCCATTGTTATGCTTCCACACTGAAAGTGATTTTGATGATATTTGTGACATTCTTTTATTTTTCTGGACGCATATCAATCATATTTTGTCAAATGGAAAGCATGTAATGTCTCAAAGGAATACCTTGAATAATTGTTTAGCTTTCTTTGGGAAATGCCACGTATAACTATCATTTGGGCTACCTCATAAAGAAGCTCTACATTGGAATGTTCCTTTTGCGGCAACTCTTGAAGGTCTGGCATCCCTTTTGCTTGCAAATGGGATGCATGACTTCATGTTAGCTGAAGTGCTTCTCTATATCCACAATCAATGGGTAGTCTGGGGCCTAAAAACTGGCAAACATGTTTTACCCATTGCTATGCTTGTGAATGATAACCTCAGTGATTAACTTGAGCCTTCATGTTTTATTGCTTTTGTTTATTGGCTCTTCTTTTAATTTGTGAATTTTGGTGTACAGTAACTATTGGAGGGATTCTGATACTGCTCTTTTCATATTAAAACACTTGTATCGAGATATACCTGAAGACCCTAACTCATCAGAGGAATCCAGTGCAACCAACTCAAAAGAAGAAAGTGGTTCCACAGGCTGGTCTGATCAGCGAGAGGCTGTTGAAGAAGAGCTTCCTTTGACATTCTCCGACAATATTATGGTTAAAAATTTTTCAAGGAAAGCCAAGAAGATTTTTAAGAAGAGCCGATGATGGTGGCATGCATACTTCTCGCCACATCATATGCCTATAAATGCAAGTGAAACTGGTGGAAGTTGAAGCCATTTTTGCTATTATCTTATCACTGCATTCTGGGCCGAATTACAAGTTACTTCATATACTTTGCATTGCATGGAGTTCAAATTTATTATATGCCATATGGTGATGGGAATGCAAGAATCAGTACTCAGAGGTACATTGGAAAGGATATATGCCTGTGAATATGGACGGAGGTACAGAAGGCTCTCCCTTGAAAGGAAGGAAGGGGGAGAGAGAGAGAGAGAGAGAGAGAGAGAGGGCCAGTTGTGCTATGTGGTAGAGTTACTGTTAGTTAAATGGCAGAGCGATTTCTCTCTGTACCTTAAAGGAAATATGGTGGCACACTTGCTGGTCAATGAAACTAATCCCTGTGGGATTTTTGTGAATTGATGGAAGTATATAACGAGTCATGTGGTGTTTTTCAATCAATATTTATATGGACAGATTTAAATGATATGGTGGGGGTGTTAATTGAGATATCTCTATCCCTCTCTCTTTTATAAACCTGAGATTATTTTTTTTTTCTTAAACTTTGATTTGGATTTGCTGTATTAATGGTTTCTCGCATCATACATGTTGATGATATGGCACATTTTAATAGGTTGCTTCTATCAACTATTTAAACGACAGTTTCTTAAAATTTATCACATATATAGTAAGCTGTGTGAGTCGTGACGAATTTATAAGGTAATAAACTCTAAAGTGAAAAAGATCATTACTCTACTAATAATATGTTGAAGATCAAGATCATTACTCTCTCTCTCTCTCTCTCTCTCTATATATATATATAACTACGACAAAAACAGACTTTTACGACCAATTTATTACAATCAAAAGACTATTCGCAATCAAAATAAGATTATTCGTAATTAGAATAGTCTTTTAGTTGCAATAAATTGATCGCAGAAGTCTATTTTTATTGTAGTATATTAATAAAATGGTGGCATGCATGCACATTCCATAATCTGCCGAACTAGTGCTGGAATTAAATGACGCTTATGCAAACCCTTATTTAATTTGTAATGTTTTCTTCTTTGTTTTTGTGAGAGGGGGAGATTTTCCCTTCCTTTTGTTTTGTCTTTGTTTTTAAACCTTTGTCACGGAATAAAGTTGAAGACGTAAGCACTATAATGTTATATATTTAAGAATTAATCTTTACATCAGCCTACATACTACACACTATAATTTTTTTTATTTTTTTTATTTGTTTCTCTTATTAAATGTGTATTATATAGATAATGAATAAAAAAATATAAATATTTTAAGAAGAGTAAAATAAAAAAAAATTAAAATATATATATAAAAAAAACTAAAAATATATTGGTGTGTAGTGTGTAGGCTTATGCATACCAATACTAACTCGCAAATGGGACGTTAGTCGCCATGATTTTTACTGACAGATGTCAATTATTGATTGATACCGCCCGAAAATTATTCGTAGAAAACATAAGACAAATAGCTTCATGTGCCACGTACGAAGATATTTTCTCAAAAAGACTTTCCCATAATTAAACCCACATTAATTATAGCACGTACAAGGAAATTTCCTAAAAAAAAACATTAATTAAAGAGATCTGTAACCCAGGAGATTCGCCTCTCTCTCTCTGATCTCTCTCTCCCTGAGAATCCTTGAGGGGAAAGGAATTATGGGGAAAAGAAAGTTAAGTGAATGGGTTAATGGCAAAGACGTTAACCTTGAGAAATTTAGCGAGGAGTTCAGAGCTGCTATGATTCTTCTAGCGATAAAGCATGCAAAACCAGACGAAAAGCTAGCCATGGCTTTGCTTGAACGTGCAGAAAGGTCAAGATTTACCGAGGAACATGCAAAAACCGAGGCAAAACCCATTCAAAGTTCACATTCACAGACATACCAACATTTTGGCCCCTACAGTCCCCCAGACCGCCCCCCAGTGCCGAGCATCGGCGGCCTCGTAGGAGCGTGCTCTAAGCCTTTTGAGAAGCAGTTGACACCCACTGACGTGAGGACTGACCAATGCAGACTGTCTTTCAACAAAGCAGACGTCGAGAACTTCCTCTTTCCACTGCTGAACAAGAGCGACGATCTTGTTCGGGGAACTCCGGTCACTGTGCATGACATGAATGGTAAAGAGTGTTCGATGACGTTCAAGCGCTGGGCTTCCAAGTTTCATGTTCTTACGGAAGGGTGGAATAAGTTTTGCAAAGAACATGAGCTGCGAAAGTATGAAGATTTCGTTACGGTGTGGATGTTCCGCCATGTTCAGACGGGAGAACTTTGCTTTGTCTTGTCCTTGAGAAGAATGCCTGTGTTCAAGCCCTTAAAGAGATCAGGAACACAAATGATAATTAATTGAGCAATGAATTGAGATGGAAGTTGTGGGATCTCGAGCAATTCATTTTCATGAGTCACTAACAAATTTACAATGATCTCTCGGTTTTGGTTAATAGTAGAGAGAGATCAGTGAGGTTGCCTAATTAATTAGCAGCCGCTCGTTAACTGGCTAGCTAGAAGTTTTTCGTGTTAGTACGTACGTTTGAAGGTTGTCATGATGAGGTTGATTGCCTTAATTAGGTTGTTGGTATTATGGTACATATGTATGTAGTAAAGTCTTTCGTGTCAGGCAATGTCATGTCCATATATATGACACAATTTTGGGCCGGATGATATGATTAATATTAATTTGATCTATCAATGTTATGAGTTTCTAGCTATTACATATAGGAATATTCTACTTTTCCGTTCTTGATTTTGATTTTGACAATATATATATAGCGAGATTCACGTTGAAGTTCATGGCCGGAGATCGAATATAACTATTACATCTTGATTCTATCAATTAGCTAGATTTTACGCGTAGCAATTAAAATCAATACGGGTGGTATTATCATGATCAAAATCGACTGCAGCGATGATCTACGTATACGTCTACTACTCCATGTGATCATTGCAAAAGTTCTAGGATTTATAATGGAAAAAAATAAAAATAATTCCGTCTTTTTCATGAGGATTTATATATAATGGAAAAAAGGCATCATTTTAATTCTAGGATTTATTTGTAGCTATATATCAAGAATAATTTTTTTAATGGATTTCTGTCTTTTTCAGTCAACAAATTAAAGCGTACATGAGTACTACGAATGTAGTTTTGAAGTATAAATTATTTGAAGTTAATTATGAAATTACGAAGACTCGTACATATATATATATATATAATTAGCTCGATCCTCATGACGATCTTATATATTCCTATCATATAATGACGTTGGTCATGTAAGATTGTGTAGGATTCCTGAGATGATGATGATGATCATCAGTTCCATATATAGGCTAATTTTCCAGTTCTGAATAATTTATTAATTAATGCGGGTTGATCCTGATATTGCATGCAGGTAAATTATAACCCTGCGTATTAAATGGCCACATATAGCCCATTAATTTTGAGTAGTTATCATCATGATTGAAATTTGGTGATTTTGATTGGGATCAGATAGATCCTGATGACCGATGCATGACAATACATTCATGGAGAGAGAGAGTATGATTGTATATATTAATTAACGGTAACAGCTAGCAACGTATTCATGGATAACACCTTTAATTTCATGACGTTGGGGATATATCATAATCATGAGCATGCATATACAAATAGAGTATATGCTATTTGATTCTTTGATTATGTTATTTATTTGTTTGTTTTTTTTCATGGAATATTACCCAGCTTGCTCTATAAAGTTCTGAAAGCAATAAATATATATATTGTCAAAATCAAAATCAAGAACATTGATAGAAATTCATGATATGTATAGTAAGATGTGGCATATTTATCATCATTAAATAATCATTGTTCTTTATTATCTAATGATGATGAATATATCACATATTATTTAATATGATCAAAATATGATGAGAGTGAATAGTGCATGTATTACTCTTAGGCAACCTCTCTCGTTCTGTACTATTAACCAAAACCGAGAGATCTATCTTGTTCATTAGTACTGACTCAGAATGAAACTCGAGATCCCACAACTTCCATCTCAATTCATTGCTCAATTATCATTTGTGGTCCTTATCTCTTTAAGGGTTTGAACACAGGCATTCTTCTCAAGGAGAAGACAAAGCAAAGTTCTCCCGTCTGAACATGGCGGAACATCCACACCGTAACGAAATCTTCATACTTTCGCAGCTCATGTTCTTTGCAAAACTTATTCCACCCTTCCGTGAGAACATGAAACTTGGAAGCCCAGCGCTTGAACGTCATCGAACACTCTTTACCATTCATGTCATGCACAGTGACCGGAGTTCCCCGAACAAGATCGTCGCTCTTGTTCAGCAGTGGAAAGAGGAAGTTCTCGACGTCTGCTTTGTTGAAAGACAGTCTGCATTGGTCAGTCCTCACGTCAGTGGGTGTCAACTGCTTCTCAAAAGGCTTAGAGCACGCTCCTACGAGGCCGCTGAGGCTCGGCACCGGGGGGCAGTCTGGGGGACTGTAGGGGCCGAAATGTTGGTATTTCTGTGACCGTGAACTTTGAATGGGTTTGGGCAGTCTTGATCTTTCTGCACGTTCAAGCAAAGCCATGGCTAGCTTTTCGTCCGGTTTTGCATGCTTTATCGTTAGAAGAGTCATAGCAGCTCTGAACTCCTCGCTAAATTCCTCCAGGTTAACGTCTTTGCCATTAACCCATTCACTTAACTTTCTTTTCCCCATAATTCCTTTCACCTCAAGGATTCCCAGATCAGAGAGAGAGAGAGTGAGAGGCGAGTCTCTGCGAGGCCTGTGGTTCTAATTTATAACAAGCTTGAAGCCGAAGCAACAAACTAAAGTACTATTGCGCGTCAATTAAAATCTGATCAAGACTTCGACATTCAATTGGTCAGAAATCAGAATGACTTGGGGTCGTTATCCGTTTGTAACCGAATAAAATCTTCTCAGAATTTCTGAAGTATTTACTCCTTTTCTAATCAGGAACTCCTTTTTCAAGCTACATTATTGCATTATATATAATATTATAATGAATATTTTAACTAGTAGTGTTAGATATAATAGTCATATATACGGTATGCAACTCTGGCATATTTTATTTAAAAATGGTGGTTGAAATTCCTATTAAAAAGTTAATTTTTTTTTTTTTTATGTGGCCGTACTCGCCATTGCTTTAGGCCCAACCTATGCAAGGCTTCTAAAAATAAAAGTGATGGTGTGTTTTTTAATTTTTTTGAAAAAAAAATCAATTTCATTAAATAAAATTTTAAATAATTTTTATATTTTTGAATGTGTGCAAGACCCCATAATACTAAAGTTAATATTTAATATAATGAATTATTTATATTTTTAAATAATATTTTTAAGATCTTGTTAAATTAAGATACAAAATTTATATTGATGCTTCATTTTAACTTGTTGTATTTAATATAAATTCAAAAACTTTATTTAAATATTTTAAATAAAATCTTATTTTCTTGAAAATCTTGAAAAATATATTTCAAATAATAATTTATATTTTATTGTATTATAATTACAAATTGCTCATTTAAATTTTGCCTTAAGCCTCAATTTATATTGAGCCATCCATGCATAATCTCATATTTACTCACTTTTTTTTCAAAAAGAATATGCAGAACTTGTACACCTTAAAACTAGAAACATCGTTTATCTATTTTAATTAACATTGTTAAATGCAACTTTTGAATTAAGTATTAGGTATCAATTCAATGAACGGATGATCGAAGAGATAAACGAAGCACATGACCGCTTAATAGATAGAGCTCTGAGTTACAGAAACTAAATTCCTTGAAACAAATTGGATTCAATCAAAATTTTTTGCTGCTTGATTCTGGCACAGAATTTGATTAGAAAAATAAAAGAAGCGACAAATTATAATATATATATATATATATCTACTTCCGGGGATTAAGAATATAATATTATTAGAAAACTGAAAAATTAATGATAGTTTAAGCTTGGCGAAGACTGCAATAAAACATATATAGCTGTGTTAAGAACTATAGTCACAGGGATTATTAACAAGTTGTCCCAAACAGGCCGCAAAGCAGCCATTTGAGGGAGTAGAGATAGTGAAAATAGACAGCAAAGTGCTACATCCTAGACAATTTCTTTTGCCAGAATCTACCCAAGATTAATGTAGCTCTACTTAATTTCTGACAACATGTACAGAACTTAGCTCTGCCGTTTGATTTTCTTCGCATGAATTTAGCTCAGCCTTCTTTCTGTTTGTATCCAGTCTGTAACACAAAATGGAATAAATGGCAATGTGGGTTACACAATTCAGACAATCAAATAACATTGTGAAAGAAGTAAATTGAGCACAGCATACAATCTTAAAGCCAATAGTACAAATAAAGGCTATCATTTTTGTCCAAGCTACAAAAAATGGGTTTCACTCAGAAGCAAATGATGCAGAGTAGAGAAGCTTCGTTACACCTGCAGCTTTCTTAAGAATTAGGATAAGTGTGAAACAAATTGAGCAAACGCCAATGCATTATATATGCAGGTCGTATAACTTAGAAAATCAAACAACATTTTCAAAGAAGCAAACTGAGATGCACAAAAACTTTCCTAGCAAATGATGCAAAGCTGAGGAGTTGGCTGAAATAGAGAGCAGTGAACTAATACCGTCACTCATAGGAATTAGGATAAGTTTTCATAATGCCACCCAAATGATGACCAGTAATAATGGTTAATTTTTGGGATGTGCTGAATCCTTGGGCGATCCACGCTTTCTTCTCCGCGTATGCGTTCAATGAGTTCTTGCCGAACACTGGTTAAACTAATTTGTTGGACATTTGTAAGATGCTCGATACCTTGAGGCATCATCTTCAACTCCATGCATTTGCTAAACCATAGATTCTCAAGACTTTGCATAGCCCCTTTCTCAATGACTATGCCAATCAACTGAGGGAAATTGCGCATGATCAGCTTTTTTAGATGACAGAAACCTGTACGAAAGCATAGCCAGTTTCCCACATAAGCATTGACAAGAGTAAGCCTATGCAGGTTAGGTAGCGACTGGATGTAAGGAAGTGGGTCTTCAGGCAGTCGTGACCAACTTAAGAACAAAGCCTTGAGGCTCTGAAGTGAGAAAAACCACGGTGGAACTTTGCCCAATTTCCCAATCAAGTTAAGTCTCCGAAGGTTGGGAGGAGGTGATGATAGTGCATCCAGATGAAGGACTTCATCCTCACTTGAAGCCATTAACGTTAAGTGGCAAAGGCGATTCAACTTTTCAATTGAAGAGCACACGACCCTCTCGTCCACTTCTCTTTCTTTCCTAATGCCAATGCAAGTGAGTTGGGTCAGTTTCTCCACATGTCTCGCTATAGCATCATTCACTTTGACAAAATGCAAAACTTGAAGGTTCTTTAAATTTCTCACATTTGATGGTGTCGGTGACCCATATATGTAGTTGAAATCATCAACTAATTCAAGATTGTAATGGCACACGATCAAATACCTCAAGTTTTGCAAATTCCATATTCCTCGGGGAAGTGCCTGTACTTTTGTCTGAAAAAGATTTAAACTCTGCAGGTTGCGAAGTCTCCCTATGGATTTTGGAAGCTCCTGTATGCAAGTTCCCGCCAAGTTCATGTTTCTTAAGTTGAACAAATTCCCTACTTCATCCGGCAACTTGCGGATTGGTACATATTGCACATCTATGACCCTTAGAAGCCTAAAACCAGATGGAAGTGAATATAGAGATGATGGAGAGTCAATTGTATCGAGGAAAACAAAGAAAGATCGAAGCCGAGAAATGCTTGGCCATGACTCGAACTTCTTGTCACATTGTTTAGTTGACAGTCGACGTGCCCCATTCTCTCTTAATGGTTCGTGGCCATCATGTATGAAACATAATTTTTCTCTTTCTGACTTCATAAGAGCCAGTTCTCGCATAAGATCGTGCATCTTACATGATTTTGGCCGACCAGATGAGTTCTTTACAATTTGAAGCATGTTTCGGTGTCCAAGTTCGATAAGGTAGCTCTCACCAACTTCTTCTGGACTCAGGCCTCTAACTTCTTCTATAAAACCTTCTGCCATCCAGAGCCTGATCAGTCTCTTTCTCCGTATCGGATAATCTTCCGGGAATATGCAACAATACAAGAAACAATGCTTCAGTCGGTATGGCAAATCATCAAAGCTTAGCAACAACACGCTCTTGACTACTTCCAACATTGGATTGTTGCTTAATTCCCAATTCAAGCTATTCAAAACTCTACTCCATTCAGTTTCAAACTTCTTGGAGGCCATCAGACCTCCTAAAGCTACAATTGCAAGTGGAAGGCCCTGGCATTTGCCCACGATGTCCCTTGCCATGAATTCAAGCTCGAGGGGACATAGATTATCAGGATTGCTTGAGAATGCTTTCAGACAAAACAGGGCCCAAGCCTCATCCTTTCCCAATGGTTGAATACGGTGAACATAGGTTTGTACTCCAAAGGAAGACGAAGCAATATTTTCTTTCCTCGTTGTAAGCAACACCCGACTTCCAAAATCACCATCTGGGAGTGATACTTTAATTTCAGTCCAAAGATTCATATTCCATACGTCATCTAAAACAACAACATACCTTAAAGGCCTTAGGAAATTAGCAAGCGTCTCTACCAACTGTCTGAAGCTCAAGGTGTTGAGATCCTTCGGTAAGAATTCCCTTGCAGCTTGGTAGAACTCCTGGATCATACCCCTAAGCAAGTCTTCAATGACATAAGTTTGGGACACCGAGATCCACGCATAGCAATCAAAATGTTGCTTCACTATAGGAGTATTGTAAACATTGGCAACAAGAGTTGTCTTGCCAGAACCACCCATGCCAACAACTGAAATAACAGCGCGACGTGGTTCTTCATCCATCAATAACCGTAACAACGTTTCCTTGTCATGCTGAATCCCAACAAGCTCTTCGTTGCCGGTGAAGAAAGCCGACTCGCGAAGGGTCCGAACCCATTTTGGCTCATCATGGAGGGTTACAGTTACCCCTTCGACATGATGAACAGCATATCGCTGGTGTCTCTCCGGAATAGACTTGGTGATGGTACTGATTTTTCGTAATTTGATTGCAAGGCGATGCCTCAGCCAAATGTTCTTCGGAAACTCGATGATTTTCTGGAGCAACCGTGTGAATTTGAGAGATTGTTGTGGCCGACTGATATGGTACATGAGCTCGTCGATGATGTCTTCGACATCATATGCTACTTCCCTCACGTTCGCCACCCAAACTTTTTCACCTTCGGTGTAAGCTCCTTTTGTATCTGCATCCTCTAGAAAGGACCTCATGCTTGCTAACTCGTGCTTAATTTCGTGAAGCTCATAAGAAATCCCTGCCACCAAAGACACCTCGTTCTCGAGAATGGAAATTATTTTGCTAATGGTGTAGTCCACTGGAAGTAAGGCCATATTATGTTATTTTCTCCCCCTCGATCTTTTCCCTCCGAGCACTCGACCTTCAATTGTAACTCATTCCATGAAGAGACATGATAAAGCCGGAGTTCCAGACCCCACACAGAGAGATCCAATTACACAGAACGTACCGGGTATAGTTTTTCTTTACACGTGATGTTGGGGGGTCAAAGTTGAGGATCTTTGTTCAAGTTTCCGGGCAAATGCACCGACGACAAATCATGTAAGGTTTAAAGCCTGAGGCCCACATCGTACGCGATTTTCTTAATTTAATTGGTTCCCTTCTGTTCAGATTTAGCCGTGATCTTGTTTTGTTTTCTCTGCCTCCAGCATATCACTTCTACCGCTCGCTGACTTCAGTTTATTAGAATCTTAAAGATTGGGAGATTCGGTCAGTAACAAATTTGGTGCGCTGATTCTTTCTTTCTTCTTTTTCCAATAATTGGAGGTGAGAATTTTAGTATGAGATTTGAGAGTCCAAAGTTAATATCTACGCGTTCTAGTGACAATAAATTATAGTGACATATGCCGTATGCGTGGTTCTCACTTCTCAGCGACGTTATGACTTTTGTGCTTTACTACAGATTTTTTCCAACACGGCATAGACATTTAAGGCTTAGCCTTTGGACAGTGATCACCCCATCAATTTTGGTCTTTGTGTAACCCGAATATTTCAGTTTTTTCAGTTATGATTACTATTAAAAAAAACATAATTCGTAACTTTCATGTAATACTATAGAATTTTCCATTCGAATTGGGTTCATACAAATTCTGTTTTGATTAGTTGAATGCCTTTAAACAATGACCTCGAGTGGGGAAAATTGATTTGGCTTTTTTCTCCTGCAAGATACTATAGACATAAAAGTGTACAATACTTTTTCTCTAAAGAATCGATCAAATCAGCTATAAGTTTCATGCATATGCAACTTTGTTCCTCATAAAAGTTGCCCTTGAAGGTATTATGATAGAAATTGAAAAAAAATAAAATTGTGTTCGTTCAAGGCTTAGGAAATTTGGTTTCAGAGACACTGATGTTCAAGATGACAACCCAATAGTATCAGGACTTTTGAGCTGATCAAGTTGTTTCTTACCTTGGCGAAGTAAGTACTCGATGTAGAGGAAGTTTTTGCGATCTACTTGCTTAGAATTATGACGGAACTCAGCTGACAGAATGGATTCAATCTTTCGTCGATCTTCGGCAGATTTAGACCGAGCAGCTCGCAAAAACCCTCTGTATAGACTGAGTACTTGTTTCTGCATTCCAGAAAACCTCAGACCACTGGAGGCTCCCATGGCATCTTTTCACCAAGTTTGTAACTGGATATGCTTTTCAAACAGAAGAATAAAAAAAAAAAAGCAATCAACACCCACACTGCAGAGCAATACAAAACAGTATTTATTTGTTTTGTATACTTTAAATGATAACAATCACTAAGGAAATTCTCAAAATAAACTAAAAGCAAAGCCTATTTGTAAGCAAAGAGAAGAGAACTCTTACTTCTTACAGCTAGAATGGTTACAAGAGAAAAGTTGATGAATACCAAAAGGACAGAAGATGTCCTATCCAAACTAAGACAACAAATCCAGAAGCTCAGAATGCGAGCACTGAGCATTCAAACATCTTATTAGCAATGTAAGTTAAAGGTAGCATATTATTGAATCAAGTTTCTCATAATGATGTTTTTTCTTTGAGTGGGCTAAGATCGTTTTTAGGGCTTGTGCACAATCACCAAAAATTCATCATAAGTCTCAAATTATACATGTAACGTAAGCACTTATCAACAAATACAGTCGCAACAGATACATGTTCCAAATTTCCAACCAACACATGAGTACTTATAACAAAACAAATCCAACCCACATTCAAGCTTAGGATCGTGGAAGCGCATCCATCAAAGACAGATAGCGAAAAATCCACAGAAAGTATTGAATCATATCAGCCACCATCTCGTTCTAGTCTCTTTCAATCATACAGCGTTCATAGAGGACTTTCCTCAAATATATCGTGAGCTTTACTTGTATACTTACAGAAGCCACCCACATAGATCCATCGATCCGTGCATGCGTATATGTATAAATAGCATTCAGTCAGACCCATCGAATCGATGCGTATATGCCAAAATGGTAACTAATACAAACTCCAAGCAATCAAACAAATCCTAGGAATTGGTACGGTGGTCAAACTTTAAGGGAAAAAAATTGACACTTCGAAAAATTATGGAAAATAAACATTTGAAATGTTCTCAAAAAACAAAAAACATTAGAAAAGGAAGTTACTTTTATTCTCCACAGTGCATACGTCCGAGTCTAAGCGATCTCACACAAGATCAAGAAGAATGAACAAACATGCCACGGACACATATCAATTATCAACTAACCGTTCAGGCAGCCAGGTCATTCGCCTTCTCGTCAAACTACTCGCTCCTCCTCTGCCGGCCTATCAGTGGTGGAGTGTAGGACCGGAGGAGGAATCTCCTACGCCATCTTCTCACCCGGCAACACGTGACGTGACTATCAAATCTCCAAACTTCAACGCTCGAATTTCTTTGCCACCTAATCTATCTAAGAAAAAGCAAGAAGTTATCTACTGATCTCCCTTTTTAACACCCAACTCTATCATATCTTATTTTGATACGGAGAAGTTGCATTGATATAATAAATTATATATATTATTTTATACCAATAATCCATATTGATATTATAAATTATAAATAACTTTATAAATCAACTACTGAAATAAAATATATATATGTTTAAATATAATTCACTGTGTGATAAATCTCACACAAATTGTCTTGTGTGATATAATATACATGGGAAGGAAGACTCTTCCTAGTAATACAATTCACTGCAGAAACGTAACAATTTTTCCATTTTCCTTTTATCTGTCGTCGTGAAATTTCTTTCAATTCTCAAATATTACATGAAATCTTTTGTATGATCTCCCAGTTTCGCGTTTACCGGTTGACCCGATTCTTGTCAACTCCATTCCTTCTCCGATAGGAAGAGTAACAGATTTTTCACCGATATTCCTCCCCTTCACAACTTCAGCAAATGATATTCCATCTCTTCTATGTTGTAGATTGCTTACTGCCACTATCGACCCACTTGGATTAAGGTTTATAGTCTTGAATAACTTCATGTGATCTTCAAGTTTGCAGTCGATAACTGCAAAATCAATGTTCTTGTATCTGTTTATCACTTCACAAGGATTCCCATACACAAAGTCGATCGTGTCTTCAAGATCATTCTCTGTAAGCCGAGCCAGCTTGCTTTTCTCGATATCATGATCTTCATGAATAATACAAACAAGTCGCCCACCCGTTTGTTTGGCAGCAACAGCTAGTGCTAGTGTTAATGGAGATATGCCATTTGAGGTGATTTCCACCATTAGTTTGGCCCGGTTTCCAGCTGCCAAAGCTGATATAAGCTCCACATATTTGGGTTCAATCAATCTTGTACTGGTTCCAAGTCCAGGGATACAGTAGTCGTCGATCTTACACTGGAGAAAATTGCATGGGATCAACATATGTGATCAATATTAACCTTGTTAGAAGCAAAGATGCTTTTCATCAACAAAATACAGAACTATTTGAATTATTTTTTGGTATGATCGTAAAGCAGAGAATGAATTATTATATGATATGCATGCACTTTATTCACAAGTTAATAGCAATTGGAAGCTGAAATTTACCAGCTGAATGGTGTGTAGGTAAGCTTTCATAGCATCTTCTGGAGACCAATCCATTGTCAAAGGAAATGCAAGTACATGTAGAAGACTATCAAAATGGTCAAGTCCAAGATCGCTTGAAAGCTGGTTTTGAGCAAGGACTTGAGGACATAAAAAGCCGATGGGCATATGAACAATTTCTTTTCTGGGTGGCTTATTTTATAGCATTTGGAACATTGTTTCATGTAGCCAATTTAAGCTTCTTACCACCAATTAGGGTGTTTTGGCAGCCAGACGTATATCCTATGACATCAGGACAAGTGGCCGATCGAAAAGAACACGAGGCATATTGGTTTGCATGTAGGTGAAGTCGTGGCAGATTTTGAGCAGTTTCATGGGACCAATCTGGCTTCTTAAAATTCCTAGGAATGAGATAGGTCGGTTGTTTCTAGGCTATTCCGATTTAAGAAGGGACACTTGGCACCTCCATACGGGCACGAAGTACTTGCCCGAGAACTTCAAAACCACTTCATTACGCAAAGAAAACATAACTGGATGGTTTAGTTAAATCAAGACCCAATAACGCTGCATGGTTTAGTTAAAACTGAGAGCTTTTCCTTAGCCGGTCTTTGTTTTTTGGCTTCGTGCAGACGTTCGCTTTTTCCAAGGCCATCGCAATTCGAGTATTGAAATAAAATAACCATGCTTCTTTTTTATATTACCATATATTGGATGATACACTTGAAAAAATCAAAGGGTTCCTGTTCGATTAGCTTCACATACTACAATTCACATGACCGATGCACCTGCTGCTCATGTTGCCATTTCAAGTTGTTATCGACTCTCTGGGCATAAGCCACTCATATCTGCGTCTACTCAATGTCTTTTATAGCATCCTGCATTGTAAGTGCCAAAATGGAACGATTCAGCATGGTGGAAAATGATGAGCAAGCACTATGAATAGCTTCGGAATAAATAACACCCCAATCATCTACGTTCGCAAATGACCAGTCAGGACAAGAACCACAAACATATGGAGTGTTGGTGAAAAATAAAACACTGCTCCATAAGGTTATTACCTTTGCAAGCCGTGTCACATAAGTTGCAGCCAGTGCTGTGGCCAATAGCCCCAGCCCAAGTGTCAATAGCTGACCGTTTCCTCCCGGTAAACCAACTTCAGATTCTTCTTGCTGAAACATCACCCAAAGAAAAAATGAGAAGGCACACTACCGGATTGAATCTAACTCTACCAATCATTCTCATCAATGGAAGTTCTTGATCCAAGAGAAGGGAAGAGTCTTGAATTTGATTTGTAATGCGCCAACATGTAATAAACTTGAGAACTAAAAGGGAAAATAGTAAATGACTGCTAAATCTGGTAAAAACGAGAAGTCTTGCAGAATTTTATTTTTTCTTTTGATAAGTAATCAACTCATCTGAATGATTTAATTAAATCTAGAAGGTTGGAAGAAATTGTATTTAGCCAAGGTATATAAAAGGCTCACGCCTACTAAATGTAAACTTTCTAGTTTACCAACCTATTTCTTATCTACTTTACACCATGCCCACCCATGTTAATCGTTAAAAAAACCCTATACCCAACCATGAGGCTAATAAGTTGGGGAGTTAGGGCAGAATTTTTCAACAGAAGTGAATCGTGTCGATTAGTTGGTTAAAGTACTGCTGTGATTATCATATCTCTAACCTATGTAGACTATCTAAAGTAACGAAGACCACTACTACATCTTAGGCAAACACATCAGTCGCGTGCCTATAACTATCGGAGAAATTATAACAGGCAACACTCCTTCAAGGTTGATGACATCATACCATATGTTTTTTTTTTTAAATAAAAATATTATATATATTAATAGGAGTAACCAAGTACACTGTTCTTTTCAAATCTCACTTGAATCAGTGAAGAGTATACGATCCAGAAAAATAACCTTGATTTTCTAATGTCTTGAATCCATAATTTTCCCCAACCATCCATCTTCTAAGAGATGTTTGCCCTATTGCATATTAAAGCTATGACAAATGTCCACCAATGTACATTTGAAAAATGGTGACCGCACCAACCTTGCAAGGTGCTGTCTTATCATACTTTAGCCTTATTTGTCTGTGAGTGTGTGCATGTGAGTGTGTGTTCGTGTTATTGTTAGTATTTTGTGATTAGAATACATGCATACAGGACTTTCAGCAAGCGCAAAAACCAATTAAAAACTCACAATAACAGCTCGCCCAAATGCACCAGCACTCACGTAAGCCCATGTTCCTGGAAGCATCCCCAACCAACTGCACAACAATTATTGTTTAAATTTAAATAAAAAACAGAAAGATAGGAAGGACTTTACAAGCTCGTATGAAACCTATTACATCTTAGCTTATCATGCTGAATCCTATCACATTGTGCTCTTAGTTTGGTACTATTTCTCTTATTTATTCACCATGCATCGGCCAAATAGCAAGAATTTATGTTGGGAATGGTTAAGAAAGTCATGCCTGGTTTTTTTTTAGGAAGAAAGTTATGCCTGGTGATTCAATAGATTACTTTATATAGCACAATCCTCCAGTTTTGCCTAGGTTACAAACCAAATTTCCTCATTTTGGGGTCACCACAGCCTCCTAATTTATTTATTTTTTACAAGTAATAAGAGAACCACAGCCTCCTAATTCTGAATCGCATTCTACTTTAACAGGCAAAGTTTAATGAATGGACAAAATTGAACATCCCCCTCGTGTGTGTGTGTGTGTGTGTGTATTCTTCCCCCCACCCCCACCCCCATATATATAAATATATAATATTTGAAAGAAAAAGAAACGATGACTGGTGCCATGATTCAGCAAACAATGACCAGCTAGCCGATGCATCACAGTCACATTTTAGCTCTTTATTTGCTAGCAAAGATTAGTCAATATAACATCTCTATGAATTTCAAGCTAGAGGGGAAATTGTTTCTAAGGTCTAGAGTGAAATCATCTTGAGGAATTCAGATGTCCATAAGCATGGCATTTAACTTCAGTCACTATAAAATCCAGAATCAACATTTCAAGTAAACCAAAAACAATATTAGGCGTAAGCACTATAAGTGGATCAACAAGAAGCAGACCTTCCCAACACATATGGTACAAACTTCACAGACGTTAATCCATATAAATAATTCCCCAGAGAAAATGGAAGTAAAGGACTCAAACGAAGGAGGGTAACAATTCTGAAGCCATTTTCCCCTATTGCTTTGTCAATTGCTAGAAACTTTTTGTTTCCTTCAACAAGTTTAAGAATTCGCTCACGAGCAAAATATCTAGCAATTAAAAAAGCCACACTTGCTGCCACCTGAAACAGGTTGAAGATATGTGAGAGAGAGAGAGAGAGAGAGCGAGAGAGAGAGAGAGAGAGAGAGAGATGGTTATCATTGATTGTTCTTTCTATCTTGCAAAAGAAAATGACTCACCGTGCCACTGATAGAGACAATGATAGTGCCAATAACAGAACCAAAAAGAAGACCAGCTGACATGGTCAGAGGAATGGCTGGAATCGCAAGTATCTAGGAACATATACTATTCAAAGTCAGTTTTATCAGATAATAGTGTGCGCGCGTGCATGGGTGTGTGCGTTTGTGTGTGCTATACTCGAGAAAGAGTTTTGAGTCCATACTTCCAATCCCGCATAAACCGCTACAAATAAAGCATATCCAGCAGGACCATAACCTGTTCAGTGAAAGAACTTTATAAGATTAAACTAAAAATAAAAGTGCATTCTTCTCTTAAGATGAGCTAATAGTTATATTGTTGTCCAGATACTAGCTGAAAATGTTGATATCAAGGTATGAGAAGAAACACAGTTTAGGAGTGCTTTTATGACAAGAAAAAAAAAGCTGAATTTTTTTTCCACCCTAGTTGCTTCTATGGGTAATTTCTCAAACTAGCTTCCAGAAAAAACGAATGAGGGTATTCAACGAGAGGGAAACTTTTTGCAGGAATGCAAAATTCCATTCCTTTTCCTTCTCTGTTGGATAATTGATGCATACGCAAGCGGTCTTCAACTCATGATCTTACTTTCCAATCCATTCTTATTAGGGTAAGAAGGTGTCATTTGAACTATAATTTATTGAAAGGGGAAAGCAATTACATGCACAAAATCCCAGTTTTTTCCTCTTATTTTTTCTCTCTCTCTCTCTATACTAACCTATAACCACCTTACAGGGAGGGGGTACCTAGACAGAGGCACATGTAGACAGATATATCAAAGGGAATCCCTTTAATATGGATTCTTTGAAATGTGAAACTTCATGTATGCCAACCATCCCGAAAGACTGCACTTATGCCAACCATCTCAAAAGATGCACTTATATAGCTACTAAAGATGTAATTATCATAACCAGCGGGATTACATACTGCTTCGACCTTCTGCAGTACTCGAATGGGTCTTGAATTTCGACAAAAATAACACCAACAAAGCAGATTCTAATAGAATATACCAATTTCGTAGAAATCCTCAAAGAATTCTTGCAAAATATTTATCACTGAGACCCAAATCCTAATAAGAGGCAAGAAAATTATCACTAACTGAAAAATGGGTCCAAAGTTCTTCCACAAAATCCGTGAAACCCGTATTCACAATTCCAATAGCGATCAACAAAACCGCCCCGAGTTCACATTAAAAAATGTCAGAAGAGTATTCTTGCGACACTGCAATCGATTAACCAGAACTCCAACATTAAACAATAAAATTAACCCCAATTTCACATAAAGCCTTAAGAAGACGTGGAGCTTTAATCAATCAACAGAATCCACATCAAACTCCAGCAAAACCTCAAAAGAGTGGCAGAATCTGGAGAAAATCACATGGATAATTCCACCAGAAACTAACAAAATCCAACCTAAATTGACAATAATTCTCAAAGGGTACAAAATTCTAGCAAAATTACCGTCAATAAAAGTCGAGAATTGACTCAAGAAAGCGTTGATCTGGTCCTTATAGACATACCCAACAGCGGCAAAGCCACCAACAAAACCCACCAACAACACACCAGCCAAAAGTGTACCCTTAAACGCAGTGTCACCCTCCATCTCCAACCCACCCTCATCGCCATCACTTCCTCGCTTATCACCACCTCCACCTCCGCCGCCTTCTTCTTCACTCTTTGGATTGCTAAAGAACCACCTGAGGCTCTGTGGGGCAGTGCTGGGAGCAGTCCTGCTCCTCTGCTTCTTGGTCTGTTTCAAAGAAGAGCATGGAGTGAGGAAGTGGAAGCGCTTGTTTGGTCTGAAGCTGAAGAGGAATGAGGAAGAGGAAGAAGAAGAAGATGCAGGAGGAGGAGGAGGAGAAGGAGGAGAAGAGAAGCTGAAGAGGCATGGCGGTGGAGGTGGCCTGAGAGTGAGGAGGGTGCGCATTTTAAGGAGTGGGTGTGGCGTAGGATATGAGATGAACGCTCCAGTAGAAGGAATTGAAGAAGTAGTGCCATGAGTGATGAGAAACGTGTGTTTAGTTTTACGTCCATGAGTTGGTTTAGATTAGATTTGGGGTGAGTGAGAGCATGTGGGGTTTCGATAAGAAGAAAATTGTTTTGGTTACAGTGAGAGGCATTGGATTTTCCTGCTTTTTACAGCGTTCGGCACCACGTGGAACCGTTATAGAAAAGGGCAAAAGGGGAAAGTTGCACACTTTGCGTGGTGCAGTGCACGCTGGAAGCAGTGGTAGAGGGAGGGCCATGCAGTGTTTGCGTCTGAGTAATGGGTTAATGGTCGAAGCTATGTAATGTTGGCCATCGGTATTCATAGAAAAAGATACCGTTTATAAGGATACGTGGACTCCGCATATGCTGTCCCAGCCACCTATGGTTGGTTGTCAAGATTTTTTAAAAAGAATTCTAAAGTGTCCTGAAGTATTTATAGAAAATTTTTTTTTTTTTTTTAAAACATTTGTTATAATATTAATTCGTTTTCGTCTATTAACATTATTTAAAAAAGTTTATAACTACCATGCGTCATCCTTCATCTATTAGGCCCGCCATACCCTGAGGTGCGGAAAGTAGGCCTTTTAAGGAAAGGTTAAGAAAAGCAATTTATGGGCAATTGATTAGGCCTGCAACCCGAGCCATATCGGGTTTATGCCCGACTCGACCCGAAAATCTCCATTTAAGGTGCCAACCCGATCCAAACCGGTCCATCACATGTTCATTTCTCCCCGTTGCCTGCGCAACGTTTTTCATAAAAGATGCTCACGCGGCATGTCATATAATCAGGAACTGAAAACAGCACTCACTGAATCTACATTCTTATAAAAAGTTGAAAACCACACTTTCCAATTGGGGAAATGCTTCGTACAGTAACAACCTCTCTGGTCTTTGACTCTTAAAGCCGCTTAGTAGATGAATATACTATTAGCACCATATAACAAGACAGTAACCCTACAAACTAACTATGAAGTTATTAGCTACCAACACATTGCCCGGCAGGCAAAACAGAGGTGCTACAGATGGACCGTGCGTGTAATGTTGTTACTAGGATGGAGCACCAAGGTAAGAGGCGAGTTGCAATATATCACTGAATACTCCACCAGCAGTGACTTCAGCCCCAGCACCTGGTCCTCGGACTATCAAAGGCTGGTTTTTGTATCTTGTTGTCGTAAAGGCGATTATATTATCTGATCCAGAGAGTTGTGCAAATGGATGATCTTTCTTGTATCTTCGCAACTCCACCACACCTTTCACATTAACCACATCAACAACCCCGACGTATCTCAATACCTTCAAATATATTATAGGCTCGTCAGAAACAGGGTAAATACCGAAGCAGAATTTCAAAAGATCAAATCAAAAGAAAAATTCCTTAGGTCACCCATATATGACCAAGGCTGCTACAGCAAACCCGCTGAACAATCCCTGCCCAAAGAACTCTCATGAACTTACAGAGACACTCACACAATTAACCATGGTAAATCTAGAGATCTATGGCAACCTTCCACACGTCCCACTAACAAAGATAGATATTTACCTACCCATTAATTCACCTAGTCTACTCTTTCAAATAGGTTAAAACAAGAAATAGTGTCTTAAAGATACTCACTTCCCCCGCATCCTCAGCATCCTGTTGCTTTTTAGCCATATCCTGATCGAATTGAGCTAGTTTTTGCATAAATTCCTCAGCAGAAGCACTAGCCTGCAGCCAATCATAGGGATATCCATATCAAAGGCAAATTTTGCTCAGTAAATAAACTCTATGAGCGTCAAAATTAGATCTTACTCTTAATGGCTCAGGCACAAGGTTTTCAATGGGAATATCAGATAGTTCTAGCCCTAGACCAGACTCCCGAGCAAGAATTATCACCTACAACATGAAAAGAAATAAGAAAATGAGGGTTAAGTGCGGGCTTTTAGAAAGTATTATCAAACAGCCAAAGTAGCATATGTATTCAGACACCCAACTGATCCAGTAAGTAGCCATAACCATGTATTTACCACAATGGGGACATGCCAGCCATCTGGCTAGCTCAAGCTCTCCAATGGAAATAATTTGAAATAGCAGCAGGCATATGTCAGCACAAGTTAAACAGTTTGTCTCAGAAAAGAAACATGTTAAAATTGAATTGTTAGGTAAGCATAATTGATTTTCTTAGGTATTTCAACACATATCACACTGCTTTCAAATGTCCCCCTTTCAAATTTAGCAATAAGTGGTGGCTGACAGAAAAAATATTATACCATTCCACTCCACTCAAATTACAGCTACAATAAATTAAGCACATAGTACCTTTCTAGCAACATCTGTTCCAGATAGATCATCCCTAGGATCTGGCTCAGTGTAACCGGCTTGTTTTGCTTCAGCCACCACCTCACTGAAAGCTCGTTTACCTATAAAGTTGTTGAAGATGTAACTCAAAGTCCCACTGCAATAACAAAATATAAGATAAGTATATTGGTACGCATGTAAGAATGAGATCTTTATTTTTTTAGAATCGAACTAGGTTCCGGTTTCTCTATATTTTTTTACCTTGGGCCAGGAGAAGGGTGGGGACTGCTCAATATTATTTGAAACCCCCCCCCCCCCAAAAAAAAAAGAAATCTAAAGGAAAAAAAGGAAAAAGGAAATAAGGGTTCTACATAACAAAACCTGAATATGCCTTCAATCCGCAATATTTTGTCCCCGGTTTCAAGGAGACCTCGTAAAGTGCTAATGATTGGAAGACCAGCTCCAACGGTAGCTTCATAGAAGTAATGCGTATAGGATTGCCGTTGAAGAGCTCTCAACTTCAAATACTAGAATATTGCAATATACCCATCATGAATAATTGCAAGGAAAAAGATAGCATTTTTAATTCAAGTAATTATCACTTCCTCTTTTGTAGTATTAAAAATCCCCCTAAGTTGCTTTGGTTTACCCTTGTTATTTATTTTCAATCGAGTTGGTTTTTTTACCATGTTTGTGGATCTCTGCTGAGCATTTATAGTTGATTCCTTAAAACACAACTCATCATTTGCAAATTCTTAGGTTTATATTGCTGATACAAAAAATGAGTCTACTAATCTTGAAAGTCTGACATCAAACTACCAATATTACCTGATCAAGTGGTCCTGAATTTGCCTTTTTGTTGGGGGTAATTACATGAATTCCTTGCCGCAACCAATCATGGTAATGGCTTGCAACAATAGAGTCAGCTGTGCAGTCTACCAAAACAGTATTTGGAATTAAATGATTCCTATGCACATGTTGTGCAAATTTTTCCAAATCAGCCACTTCTCCTTTCTTCTTTTGAAGTTCTCTCCATCTAGATAATTCAATGCCCCTAAAACCAGAGATGATAACAATTCAAGATTAATCATCATAGGATGAGAAATGCCTGAATCACCATGAATCTTATTTGACAACTAATGCCTCGTTAGTTTAGCTTCAAAGTCATTTCCTTTTTCCTTTCTGGTGGGCAATGCCATAAGAATGTAGTGACACAAACAGGGATTTCAAGAGAGAGCAAGATCAAGGAAAAGAGGCACGCTCTGATCAAATTCCAATTTCAAATTTAAATGAGACCAAGCTGTAGAAAGTAAAAAGGTTTAATTCAATTGAAATCTTTTAACTTACACATCACTCAAAAGCATTGTCCTTGAGCCAGTGATTCCCATGACACGCAGATCAATATTAAATTCTTCCTTAAGGACAGCTGCCTGAATTAAAAGAAAGAAAGAAAAAATTTTATAAGTAAAAGGAAAAATAGAAAGAAATAAATAAAAGAAATAAACAAGATTATGTACATAAGTTCAAAAGGTTGGGGTTAATTAATAAAATTGGGATACCATCCTCTTTAAAAAAATTTGTACAAGTTCAAAAATGTAATAGCCTAAGGTCTATAACTTTAAAATCCAAACCACTTAAGAATTGTCAGCAATATATACCTTGAGTTACTAGTCAAGAGATCAATAAAGAACAGAAAAGAAAACATTACCATGACAAGAATCGACCCCTAATCAGCACCGTAGGATCTTTCTCAAGTAATTTGATGTAAAAAATAAGACATTGTACGAGGAATTCTGACATATTATTGAAATATGGAACTAAATATTGAAGAAGAGAAAATTTCTCCAAAATGAAAAATATAACCTGATCCCTTAGCTGCTCAAGTAATGTGCTACCAATCAATCCAGGTCCAATGATACCCATTGCTATGGTGGTTCTTGAAAGATAAAATCTAGAGTGGACTGCTTTTAAGGCCTTTATACAATCTTCTCGCTTGACCACCACAGTAATATTGTACTCCGAACAACCTTGCGCTATAGCACGAACATTAATATTTGCCTGCATTGTTTACATTAAAAAAATAGATGGACAATGAGAAGGAAATCATAGGAAAATTGAAATAATGAGTATGACATGTCACTGATGAAATCAAGTAAACAAAAAAATGAAAAACAGAAAATCCCAACACAAAATTGTCCATTACATCTATGATTAGTTGAGCATGCACAGATCAAATAAGCTTAAGTTAGATAACAAGAACACAAATTTATAAATCAAGACACTGCATATTGATTAATGCAAACATAGATAATACCCTCACCTTTGCCAGTGCATTGAAAAGACTGGCACTAACACCAGGAGTACTTGCCATTTTCTGGCCAACAGCCGCTAAAATGCTACAGTTTGGAATAACTGCAACCTGAGCAAGGCAATTGAAGTTGAAAAATAGGAAATCAAATTTAGAAACAAGTACAATTGACAATATAAGCAGGTGCTGCTCTTGTATGTGTCCCGTGTACCTGGGCTATGCCTAGTTCTCATCAATAAAATCCTTATTTATTGATTAAAAAACAATATAAGCAAGTGAACAAAAAGAGAGGAAAAATTATATGGCTTTGAGACTCATATTCTAAAAGGAGTTCAAAGCTGAGAAAGAATTGTCCTATGATAGAGAGTTTCCAGTAAATTGAACTCATTTTCTTACTATTATTATCTTTATAAGTAAAAAATTTCATTAAAAAGTGCAAAAGGCACAACCTAGGTACATAGGATGTATACAAGAGAAATACTTGTCAAGATGTAGATAGAGATACAAGAAATAAGTTTAAGCCCATTAAACCCATTAAAGTCTTATTAGTAAATCTCTTGTAATTAGGTTGAGAAGTTTAATAAATCAAAGTATCCACCTGAGATAGACGCCCAGCATCCAAAGCTTGACGAAATCTAGACTTCAATGCCTCAGCAACTGCTTTTACTTCCTTCTCGGGCACAGCGAAACACACAGAATGCTCACTACTAGCCTACAATGCAAATTAAAGAGCATCGTCAATGTTGTACCATCACAAATACCAAAAAATTAAATGGGAAGATAAAGGGTTTTTTTATCGGTGAAAAGTGAAGATAAAGTAACCTGAGATATCATAATAACATTAGCTCCCACATCTTTTACAGCACCAAAAATAGCATGAGCTGTACCTGGAACACCAGCCATTCCAGTTCTGAAAAGAAAAACAAATAGTTCGAAGGAATGTAATAAGTGGAGGTAAAAAGAAAACTCAATACTTTTTATAGTGCAAGTACAGGAAATTTATCAATTCAAAAAATAGGCAGCAAAAATCACTACAATCCGTGGCTCACCCCTCAACATTTACAAGGGCTAAATTGTCTATTGTTGCAAATCCTTTGACAAGAGACTTCACACTTTGGTCATCTTCTTCATTGACCATAGGGTGGCATATCTTTGTTCCAGGAGCGGAGAGGTTGAAAATATTCCTTATTTTAATTGGAATGTTATATCGCATCACTGGAATTATGGTACGGGGGTGTAACACATTCGCCCCAAAATATGACTGCACATTTTTTGAAGTTTGTGTTAAAATGTGTATAGAAATTCTCAACTTTGAGGGAGAGGTGTGTGCTCAAGCTCACCATTTCCCATGCCTCTTGATAAGACAGTGTCTGGAGAATTACTGCCTCGCTGACTGCAGATGAGATGATTATCAGCATTAAATTAAAATGGCATTAATATTGTTTCTGAACATCCCAGAAAGGCATTAACTCAATATTTGAATGATTTTGCAAGCAACATATGGAAAGGTAGATCCTTAGAACTAATAAATTTTTCAGGCATGGATTCAAATCTTAATGTGATTGGTAATACAGTAGACAAGCATCAATATGAGGGCCATTACAAACCTTTTCTGGGATCTGCACTGTACACACCATCAACATCTGTCCAAATTGTGACTTGACGGGCCCTGAGCAGAGCACCCATGATGGCGGCAGAGAAGTCACTCCCATCTCTCTTTAAGGTAGTAGGAATATTTTGTGGTGTGCTGGCAATAAAACCTGTCGCAATGATTATCTTAGATGGATTTTGGTGATACCATTTCTCAAGTCTTTTTTCTGATTCCAAGTAATCAGGATCAACTTGGTTAGCACCAGTAGGATTTACTATTAGGACTTCTCTTGTATCCATCCATTTGCTGTCCATTCCCTTCTGCAGGAGCCAACACAAAAATAAACGGATATGAATAAGATAGTTGGAAAAGTGACATCTAGCAGTTTCTTTAAAAAATGGGCGAATAATCACCCAACCTTTCTAATAACAGACGACAACATCTGAGCAGACCACAGCTCTCCGTGTCCAACAACAAAATCCATAAAAGATTCTGTTACATGACCAGCTGTAAGGCATGAAGCATGTAAGTCAATATTATTTGTGGAAACCCTAATCTCCCCAAAATGAACCAAAATATCAATAAATATAGTGTGACTGTAACGATGAAATCAGATAACAAAATATAAGAAGGAGTCATTCACAAGCAGCTAAAAGTTGCAAGTAAAAGATCATGAAACAGGCTAGGGTTTTTTTTATCTTAAGCCGAAGAAGAAAAAATTAGGCATGGGTTTGGCATATAGTAAAAGGATGGAGATACACAAGCACAGATGTGCGCGTGTGTATGTGTGTGCAGCAAAAGGGAGATTGAAAATGGTCCAATACCTATAGATATTGCACGAAGCATTGCTTTAAGGTTACTGATGTCATGATGCAACTGTGATAAGAAACTACCAAGCTCATCCCCATCTAGTAGGTCAAGCGCAGTCGATCTATGTTTTTCTAAAACAGCATCCAATGCAGATACATAGGAGTCATCTCGTGATTGAGCTTTTTCGATGAGGTCATACATCATATCTGTGACCTTTGACATTGCAGAGACAACCACCAACTTCCTTTCTGAATCATCCTCAACAATAATATCCGCAACATTCTTAATTCTTTCTGAGCTTGCAACACAGGTACCACCAAATTTATGAACAGACCATGTGTCACCTTTGGGAAGCTGAACTTTTTCCGCTGATTCATCCAGTAAAACATCTGCTAGTAAATAGACAACATTAGAATTATAGTCCACAAAATCATAAGCATGAGTTCAAATATCTTGTGACACAGAAGTAGATAAAGAACCTGTAACTGAAGTAAATATACGAGTATTTGAAGTCTCTTTGCTTCCCCGACAAGAAACAAAACCCATTCTGAAAAATTAAAAGTAAAGAAGATGGCTCCATAAATATATAAACCACAAAACAATAGAAACACAATATTTGCAGAAAACATAGGACTGAATAGCTTCTTTGAAAGAAAGGACAATATGAGGATGTCTTCATTTAATTTACGTATGATATTGGATTTCCCATCTGAACGGCAAGATATTGTTCGATTAAGAAATTGCAGCAACCTAATATGAATAATTGAATAAAACAAGTACAATTATCAAGCATTTGCATGACATCTTACAACGTGACCCTAAGCATGATAGTATCACAAACATACGACATGGAATTACAATTTCGAAATTTGTAAAGAAAAGAAACCTCACAGACAGACTTTGATTAGTTTCTCCCTGACAGACCTCTCTCTCTCTCTCTCCCAAAAAAAAAAAATTCAAGCACAG
Organism: Pterocarya stenoptera; assembly: GCA_003123785.1. NCBI lineage: Eukaryota > Viridiplantae > Streptophyta > Magnoliopsida > Fagales > Juglandaceae > Pterocarya > Pterocarya stenoptera. The sequence continues at coordinate 62,621 of QEOT01008195.1, read as the reverse complement.
CTAGACACAACTTAAGATCAATTATGATCCCATCTAATGTCATTACTCCATATTAGTTCAGGGACAAAAGTAGAGAAGGTCATTATCTTAAAATCCAATTCAATTATTAGGGGTCAGACTTCCATTCTATCCCAACTAGCTTTATAATCTTCCTCACCTTCCTATTTATTTTATCATTCTTCGCTCCATCAATCCATGTTGTTTTAGGACTCTCTACCTCTTTTCACTCCTTCAACTGACCTAAATTGCTCTCATTTTGTACGTTAAATCCACTTTCAAGAATTGCTCTACCTTGCATCAGGCAAATGACACCTAATTCTAATCCATCTCCTACATTAGTTCAGCTGTAGCTAGGGTCCGGTTCTACGTTTTGATGAGGTGACTGCAAGAGGTATAGCGCAATAACTAAAAAGACACCACAGCCAGTCCGTCCAATAGTAAAGCTTATATTCAAAATTAACCAAAATCCCGTTTGATTTCGGAGAAAATGCAGGAAAACAAACCAAACCAGAACTCGAGATCTTATACATTTGTGAGTTTTCCATAAATACCTGAGAACTGTTTGAAAATCCGTTCATTCGTTTCCTTTAGTTCCTCGGGAACCAAGCAGAATCTAAAGATGGGAAATAATAAGGGAAAGTAAAAACAAAACGAGCATACCGGAAAATAGAAGAACGGAGAGGAAGGAAGACTGAACGGTATTGCGGTTGGCAGATCTTCTTCGTCTTCGTGTCGTGAGCCAATGAGTTCGGTGACAGAATGTGCGGAGAGTGAGAGATAGCAACTGAGAGCGAAGGCATGGCTGCGTCGCGAGGAGGGAGGCGGGGGGGCGTTTGGCTTCTGGCGAGGGGGGAGTCTGACTGGCGGCCTTTCGCTATGAACTTTTGTTTTTGTTTTTGTTTTTGTTTTTACCAACTTTCGCTATGACTTTGCTGACGGTGGTGATACGTGGTACATTAATTTTATAATTAATAATTCCGATACATTTATAATCTTTCAATCTTTTCATAATTTCTGATATTTTGCGGTTCAATTAGGCTAATTAAAATTATAATTTCACTTTAATTAGTAAACAAAATCTCATAATCTTGCCTGTCATTTTCCTTTCCATATTACTGCACTCTCCGAGATTGTTATACAATATATGAACGAATAAAATCTTGCCACGTTCGATTCGGAGCTCAGTCATCAGTGCTTCGGTGATCAGTTCAGCACTTTCAGTGGCTCAGATCAGGTGAACTGCTCTGCCTCTCTGCGTGGTCCCGTTTGAATGCTACTCCACTTTTAAAAATATATATAATATATATAGTTATATATATATTTAAAGAATTCATTTTTGTACAGAGAATAAAGACTCCGTTTGGATTTTTTTTTTGGCTGTAAAAATGGCGTCACCTATATATGCATTGTAATTAATTATATAAATACAATTTTCAAAAATTTTACTAAATATCTGCAATTGATCAAAGCCATTCACTGTAGAGTACGCTCTTTTATCTTAAATATATGTAAGAAAAAAATGTCATTTAAAAAAAAAAAAAAGTAAAAGGACTCTCACAATATTTCAAAAATTAGAGACAGGCTTTTATTAATGATAAACAAACAAAATATGACATCAAATCCACCTAACAATCTTAGTAACACAGCTACAAGATAAAATTGGGTGGTGAGTTTTGACTTGACCTTTTGCTTATGTAAAGGAAATTAAAATCGAGAAATTCTCTTATAATTGGCAATGATATATTTTTATTATCCTTTTTTTCATCCCTCTATGTAATTTGTTTTTTTATTTTTCTTTGAGAATAAAAGCTTCTGCATTCATGCATAAAAATAGAAATAGAGTTCAAATACATAATACACCACGACATTGACAGCCAACTAATAAACAGTATCTATCAATAAGCACCCGCGACCTTCATCCACGGCAAGAGTACTTCAAATAAAATCTGGAGGTCATTCCACCACAAATAAATATTAAATAATAAAAAAAAATATCTCTAGTATTATTTGTGACAACATAGAGCCACAAATATAGACTCTTGCTACATTTATCCTCCTTTAATACTCTGGTCTCGTTTGGATATTGAATTGAATTGAGATATTAAAAATTTTTATGCATAGTAAATATAGTTCTGTAGAGCCTACCTAATATGAATTTATATATGTTTGAATGTAAAAATGAGTTTAAATGTATTTATAAGAAGTTGTAAAAAGTTGTGGATCTCGTGTGTAAAGAGATGTTGAGTTGAAAAATATTGTGAATTCCACATATAAAGATATATTCATGAGTTGAGTGATATTTAAAGATTTATGAATTGTGTGTTTTGATATTGGACTAGATTTAAATTTACCCTCAACTCGAATTAGTTAAGATAAGTTCATGTTCCAAACAAGACCTTAATGGTCATGTATTGAAGCATTCAGAGCACTGGCAGTGGAATCAGCAAAATGAAGAAATGTATAAGATTTGAATGGAATGGGAGTGAAAGATGCTGGCATTGGATTAGCTAAAGCTCAAAATTCAAACTTTGAGTTATAGTAAATTTATCTTCATCTTCATATTTGAAGAGTCACTATTCATAAGTCTATCCCTTTATTTTATTACAAAATACAGCAAATTATTATTTTGAATTTGAAAATTAGTTTATGAAATGTGTTTGTTAGGTAATTAGGTTGAGAAAAAAAATTAGTTAGAAAACAATAATTTAAGTATCAAATTAAATTATTAATTTACATATGGTTAGTGTAATTGTAAAATATAAAAAAATAAAAATATTATTATTAAAAAAATAATATTATATTATTAGTTTGATGAATCTAATATCTAATACAATGTGGAATTATGGATAGGGAAGTTTTGAATTTATAAAAAAGATATACTTTTCATCAAATTTTAAAAATAATTTTGATGAAGCCAATACTAGTGCTCTCATGCGTGACATTATTGATGAGCATGCAACATTGAATGTGGAATCGTTAATGAGGTAAAGGATGACGTCGTTTTTTGCCACAGGGAGTCATGAGACATGATTACGTAAATTAGTTGTAGTTGGTGTGTGCAACCATCGGCATTTGACACCATTTCTTCTTTGATGGGGGAGCTTGGTCAAAGACAATGGGCAATCAGCTCATTTCAACTAATTCAATTGGCTAAATGGAACGACGTAACAAGATTGATTTGACTCTTCATCCTTCACTAGTGTTTGTTCATTGCATAATGACTATGAGAAACATTCAATATATGACGTTCAATAGACTGTTACTCTTTATACTTTGAAGTACACGTGTCTGGAATAATTTTTTCTTGCATAAAACATGTTTGTCTCTCTGTTTTATAGTGAAAGAAAAGGATAGACATATTAACGAACAAATATATATATAATTGACTAGTATGAGTACAGTAGCTAGCGGATCTTCTTTTACTTTATTTTTTAAATGATTAAGCTGCAATAATACAAGTCTTTTGTAAATTAGTATTAAAAACGATGCTATAAATATTGTTTTGTTTTGTTTTTATTGGGTTGGGCCGCAAGTATCGAATATCGATAGCTTGGTCAAACATTTCCTTTCCGGGTAATTAGGATAAATATCGCCCATAAAAAATTGTAGTGGAATTAATTAAATAAATTTGGACATTTCCAAACATAAGTTTTTGCGTGACTTCTTCCTTGGCATTGAAAGTTTCAAAAGCTCCCGATTTGGGTTTCCTTATAAAACATGTTTTTGTATTACAGTTGTCAGTTGGATAGGGTCGTCCCCTCTGACCCGTCAATGATCATTGTTTTCTGTTTCTCTCTCACACCTATTTCATTTTATGAAAACCAAAACCCCTTTCTTCTGCCAATCCCATCACCTGCGATTTTTCTGGGATCCACGTAAAAAGTTAGCACACTTATTTTTACGCATGTGATAGAATTTAATTTCTTTGGGTTTTGCCACTATCCGTCATCTTTATTGCTTTATATCTTCTTGAAGCCCTCGAAAAGGCCATTTTTATGGCTCTCACCCTTACTTCCCCTTCACATTATCCACTCATGACTCCTCTTTCTCGTGTCGGCAAGATTTTTGTCGGACGAAAAGGAGGGTCTTTGATCTTTGAGAGTATGAATCCTGAGATTTCAAAAAGCTCAACCCTTACACGTGAAGAAAGCCCTCGAGGAGAGAAACTTCCTCGTGTTACATGCCAACAAGAGAATGATCCCCTGCAAGAATATATAGGCGGCCGTGGCGATCAAGTAGACGCAACACGTTTTTACGGAGAAAGAGCTCAAGACAAATCTGGTATTTTGATGATTGACATACCATTCCATGATCAAGAGAAAATCATGCAAGAAAATAAACATCATAAAATATATCAAAAGGGTATCATGCATGATATGCACACCAAAGAGAACTCCAGCGCTTTGGTGAATGATCAAGGATCGGATTCTTTTGAAACGACGAAGTTTGGAGGGTTTAAGGGGGCTCTCAAGTCCCGGAAGAGGCCGGCCAAGCTGGTTTTGCCGGCATATTGTCCTGAGATGGAATCTGGTGAAATGGGTGGGAAGTTGGAGAACAAGGAATTTGAGGTCGAAGGGAGAAACTTCGTATTGGCAAGCAGGAAAGGAAGAAGAATGGTCATGGAAGATGGGTACGGGGTTATGCTTGATATTCTGGGAGATCCTAAGCAGGTAGGAAATCGTAAATCATGTGCTTATAATTTCAGAAGAATGTGATCCTTGAGATCTTCCATATATATCTCATATATAAGTTAATCAAAAGCATGGTGATTGTTAGTCTTGGAAAGCTTTATATATAATTACTACGCATATATACTCCTTATTTTTGGAGTAATATTTTCGTTAAATATATAATAATTATTGCCCTTAATAATATCAATGAATTCCAAACGTGCAATCACTTTGCTCAGTATCGATCTCGATAACTGTAAAACCTCTCCTTTTTTCAGCTTCATTTGTTTTTTAAGGCCGCAATTTGGTTTTGGAACTTAGTCTATCTTTTCGTGATATATATATGATCAAGAAATTAATGTTGATGAATATCGTACATATATTTCATCTGCAGGCACTTTTTGCCGTGATTGATGGTCATGGAGGTCATGCTGCCGCCGATTATGTTGCCAAAAACTTAGGAAGGAATATTGTAGAAGCCGTTGATAACGTCGGCGAAGAAGATGATCGGTTGGAAAAAGCTATTCGCAAAGGCTACTCGGTCACCGACGAGGAATTTCTCAGTCAGGTACATATAAATTTAACTGCATTTAACATGTACATTGAGCTTTTCATGCGTCCGTAATGGTATATATGAAGTATTTAAGTAATTAACTTGACTCGGTCTTTATAAACTAGAGAATTCAGTACGCTTCTGGGCGGGCATTCCAAGTACAGCTAGCATTCAATTTTATATTGGATTTACCGGCATGTTCAATATTCGAAAGAATTGGAGAGAGTTGACCACCTCCTTTTCCCTCTTGAAAAAGTCTCGCCTAATTAACAAATTAAGTTAAAACATGATCAGCACTCATGCCTGATTACAACATGTATATATCATGTAATACCATCGATCATAGAGAATATATATGGATTTACGTACGTACATTGAATCATCCATGAATTAATTTACACGATTTGTCGACAATACACGTAAATTTACTTGCATGAAATGATCTAATTTAATTACGTACCCTCAATGCATGCAGGAGATAAGTAGTGGAGCATGTGTAGCTAGCGTGCTATTAAAGGACGGAGAGTTGCATGTAGCAAGTGCGGGTGACTGCAGAGTAGTTTTGAGTCGAAAAGGATTAGCTACTGTTTTGACAAATGACCACCGTCCAAGTAGGGAAGATGAGCGTCTTCGAATCCAAAACTCCGTAAGTATAATTTATTGATCAATATTATTGTCTCCTTTTATTCTTCGGTTCGTAGCTACAACCTTTTCTTTTCCCACCCTCTGGCCTCGTAATTAATTAAGTTGAAAAGAGTATATATATACTGAACTATATTGTGTATATTTATGACGCGTACGTACTGTTGCAGGGTGGTTTTGTGCATTGCCGGAACGGAGTGTGGAGAGTTCAAGGATCGCTTGCAGTATCTAGAGCCATCGGGGACATGCATTTGAAAGACTGGGTCATATCCGAACCCGAGATTAAAAGCCTTCGTTTATCTTCGGACTGCGACTTCTTGATAATGGCTTCTGATGGATTGTGGGATAAGGTACACTACTCATATATACCTTTAAGGGCTGTAAGAATTTGAGAGAAAACAAGACAAAAGGTATTGAGAGAGAACTCTGTTCTTACTATATTTTCACACCCAATACAAGGTTCTGTTACACATATATATATNAAAAAGAGTATATATATACTGAACTATATTGTGTATATTTATGACGCGTACGTACTGTTGCAGGGTGGTTTTGTGCATTGCCGGAACGGAGTGTGGAGAGTTCAAGGATCGCTTGCAGTATCTAGAGCCATCGGGGACATGCATTTGAAAGACTGGGTCATATCCGAACCCGAGATTAAAAGCCTTCGATTATCTTCGGACTGCGACTTCTTGATAATGGCTTCTGATGGATTGTGGGATAAGGTACACTACTCATATATACCTTTAAGGGCAAAGCAAATTACTTAGCGAAAACATGAAATAGACTATATATATATATATAGTTCCCTAGCTAGTCGAATTAATTATTGGCCTTGCGTCTGTGATCGATCAGGTGAATGATCAGGAGGCAGTTGATGTGGTTTCGAGAGAGAAGAATCTGCTAAAGTCTTGCAAAAAGCTTGTAGATATGTCTTGTAGCCGAGGCAACATAGATGACATAACTGTTATGGTGATCAATCTTCAATATTTTGCTGTATCCGGTTGTTGATCACGCATCTCAGCTTGCATGCACCTACGGGATCGAGAAGGATATTGATGGAACGATGATGTATGTAGATGGTTTTGCACGGTACGGCCGGACAACAAATTAATTAAAAACAAAATGAATTGTACAAGTCTTAAATAGATAAGTCTACGTATTTATAAAAAAATAGATTCTACCTTAAAAAAGTGTAAAAAAACTATTATTTATTAATAGTCAGAATTCACTTTTTTATAAAAGATTTATACGAAATTTATCTATTTGAGACTTGTACTTAGCATTACTCATAATTAGATGAAGAAAGAATTCACATTTATATTTATTTTAAATAATATATTGTTTTCTTTTTATTCTCCTATATATTGTCAAATCAATTCTTTGATTCACTTGTTACCGGAGACTAGAAAGTCTTGTACTCAAAATTATAATTTGCAATCCCAAAAGAGTGTGTATAAAGAAATATCCTAATTGTATTGATATACCGACAATTTTAGCATAATACACGTACTTTTTATATGTGTGAGCTTGGAAGTCGGAAAAAATCTCAAAACTAATTAACTATTGTAAAAATTAAATCCTCTCATACTATGTACATTAAGAACCAAAATGAAGAACAAAAATATATTGGGGCCTAGAAGCCTAAAAGGCTAAACTCAAAAGGGGCATTATTAATTTTGGGCCTTTGGCCGTCAAAAGGTCGGTTGATGTCGTGTTTTGCAGTCCAAGCAACTACAAGTTGAGTCGATCCGTTCTTGTGAATATAGAGAAATAAGGGCTTGGAGTGGTGAAAAACACATCTTATGTCTAAGTCAATTTGGGTTCTTACTCTATGATTCAAGGGAGCTCGAATGAAAGTGCTTAGAGCGTTTTTTGCCCTTGCGATAGGGGGTATATATACTTGGTTGGGGTGGGCCCCTAGCAAGCCAATCATGGTGGTGTTGCTTTGTACTTAGGTCGTGTCATCTTCTGACATTCTGTCATGCGACAGGTCATCCATGTCTGATCGTGGCAACTGTTGATAGTCTAGCATGTCGCGGCATGTCCTTCATTGACCTTCATTAAATGCGACGTGTTCTCGGTCTGGCGTGCACACCTTCTAGGTTTATCTAGCCGTTGGCACCCAAGGACTGGGGTTGTCCCTGACATTGCATATGTGAATTGTCGATCAGTAATGGTGTCAGGCCTTCTGACTCAGGGATCCACGTTCCGCACTTGCGACTTTGTTGCTCCTTTCTAGTCTTCCTGGAATGACCTCGCCCTTCTCTGCCCGGCCCATCATATCCCTTCATATTGATTTTCTACTGTCGGGCTACTCTTAGACCCGTCAGTGTCTCATGGGCTGAACCCATGTGGTTCGGCCCGACCTTGGGAACGGCCTTCCTCACATGTTGGAATGCCTAAATTATGAAACCCCCATTTGTTGTAATTATGAGATTATCTTAAAATTATTTTGAAAGACATGCAGTATATATATAAAAAAAAAACTAAATTCCTAGTGCAATCTAAAGGGCTAAAAGTCACTCTTGTAGAAAAGGCTAGGCTTGAACTTGTGTTTTTGGTTTTCACTTTTTGTTTCCACCTGCAGATAATGTTAATGTTATGTTTTGTACACTTGCAAATTAGAATAAGCTCCAACAATCTGGGTTGGGATCTTTCAACCTGCAATCAAAAAGATGAAGGTGAGCTCGATGGTAATCCGGAGAGCCTCCGATACTAGAGTTAATATTTCTTCTCAAAAAATTGTAGGAGAATTAGAAAGTTCAGAGAAAGTTCTTTGTACCTGAAGCACAACTTTTATACAAGATTTTAGGGGAACATCTCGTACCCTGTGTTAGGTGTTTGCGTCACGCCTACTGTTGCCAAAGTCATGGCCTTTAATACGACGTGACGTATAGGGTGGAACCATTAATTGGGCGTGGCTCTATGGGTGGTGTCTCGATGGTAGGTTGTCAGTGCGGCCACTTATTGTCTCCATCGTTAGAGAACGGAAAGCTGTTTGTGTTCTTCATTTACTTGGTGTAGATCCTTTAATGCTAGGTGTTACAAGCGAGTGTTAGGGGCGGCGCGTCCCATTTGTTTTCCTGACTTGTTTCCCGCACGATGTGTCCCTGTTTTTGCTAATATAATTCACGAGCTGGGCTCTGTTGGCGATTCCTGGACTGTAGGAAGGAAGGATCTGGGTCGAGATGGACTCCAGTGTCTTGCCTAAGGCCAACCTAATGAGTTGGGAGGAGAATATCCCGTCCAGATAAATTTATAAAAATCTAATTAATAAACATCAATCTGCCAAACCTCTAGAGGCATACATGATTAGTGGGATACTCCCCATCCACTGTTTTATCAACAAATATTTGACAAGACAATGAACATAATCATGATTTGGCCCGGTTTGGATAGACAATTTAGATGAAATAAGATGAAATATTCTAAATAATAATGAGATTTTTTGAGTTAAGATAAGAAAAGATAGTTTTGATTTTTTGGAATTTGAAAAATGTATGGGTCCCACGGTATTTATAGAGTACCCAAATTGTGCACTATTCACGTATTGTTTACGTTAGTTTTTGCAATGTTCATGTCAGTTTTTATTGTTTTATACCATTTATTTACTGTTTATTTAAGTAGATGTTTTCAAAATTTAAGGGATGAAATATTATGTTTGAATAGTCAAAACTACTGTACGATACAACTCCAAATGAGATATTTTCATCTGTATTGACTAACTAAACCAGGCCTTACATTTGGATGAAAATGCCAAATGCTTCATTTTGTCTTCCTTAAAACCAATTTATGGTCGGTATTAATTAATCACTTCAAGCACATATTTTCCATGGATATATATTTTTTAAATAGAACTAATTTACTTGTAAGAGGAAAGTTAAGAACTTAATGGATCTAATGGTTCCCACTTGAATCAAAAGACATTTGGGCTATTTTTGGATGTCAATATCATTTTATATCAATTATTGGTGAAATTTACTACTTTTTTAATTTTTAATAAAAAATTAAACTCATTTCAATCTATTTAATACATTTAAATAAATATTTCAATCTATTTACATTTGGAGAAATAATTTATACAAGTCACAAATAGATAAGCATCATACAAATCTTTGTAAAAAAATAGACCCCACCTAAAAAAAGTATAAAAAAATTATTATTTATTAATAAAAATCTATTTTTTTACAAAAAGAAAAAAAACTTAAATGAAACTTGTCTATTTAAGACTTCATATTAGTCTTTCATTTAAACACATATTGTTTTAAGTAAGCTGTAGCTATATATTTATAAAAAGGGGGAAATACATTGAGTTCATGCTTTTTATTTACAGAACTTCTACTCTAAAGTGAGTCTTTCCCACTATAAAAGTCTAACATAGAAGGATGAATTAAAATAAGAGGGACATTTCCATAGGCCTGTGTTGAAACTAAGGGTAACAATATGTGACATGACCCGTTTACTCAACACGAACACAACATGATAAAAGTGGGTTAGAATTTAATCTTAACGGGTTTGGATCAAAATGAGTTGACCCGTTAAGATACGATTGCTTAACGGGTTGATAACAAATCAACCCGTTATGACCCGTTAAGAAAGTTAAAGTTACAATTATACCCTTATACATAAAAATAAAATTGTTGAGATTTTAATTTAGATATTTTTCTTGTTTGGATTATAATTTTATACTTATAGTTAGTTTTATATATATATTTTTATAGATATTGTGATTTTAACATTTGTATAAAATTTTGCTAAACTTAACTAGGTCAAACAGGTTAATTTCGGGTCTATTCAACTCATATATATAAACGGGTCAAAACATGTTGACATAACACGACTCGTTATGTTAATAGACTGTGTTAAGATTTGAGATTTTGATACGATAAGTTTAACGGGTCAGGTTAGAGTTAACCCATATAGTATAATATATATATTTTGACACGATACGAATACGACCTGTTAACACGATTTAACACCCCAATAAATAAAGCTGTCCATTGCGTCAATTTATGCGTGCATCAATTTTTATCTCGATGTATTTTTTCAACTTTCCATATTTCGAAGTTGTTAAGAACATATTTGATATCTCTGATGATGTTTTGCATAGTCCAATCTTAGACTTGTTTTTTATTGTTTATTGTTTTAACCACCAGATTTGAGTCTTCTTAAACTATGATATTCTTGAATTATGACTCAGCTTCTTACATGATCATCAAAGCTGTTGCCGCATCCCTTATATTGGGTTGGAGTAATGATACTCATCATCTTAATTTTTATCATTATTTCATCATCTCATGATATGACATTATATTATTAGAAATTATTTATTATATTTTACTTAAATCAATCATATAATGTTACATCATAAAATAATAAAAATTAAAATGATGAATAAAATTTTCTATTAAATTGATGCTTTGAATAAAGTTTATTTTCACTATTACTATTTTGACCAAATCAGATCTACAAATTGCAGAAAGAGTTCTGCCTTCTTAGTACAACTTCTTAAATGTTACTATAAATTATCTTACATCACCTCAGCGTCCAACTGACAGGGGTCGACTAAAGACAGCGTGAAGCCCAAGTCCAGCGACAAACAATAAACCCTAACGCCTGCACCAGTCTTTGCAGCCGAAACACTCCCATTTGTCTTTGAGATTCGAAGAACAATGGCGGAAAGAGCCGAAGCCCCTGTGATAACCTTAGGAGGCAAGGGCTCAAATCTCTCATCATCCTCACTATACGCCATCGCCACCGGCCTCGCTCGGGTGCGCATAGACTCGTCTGCGCTCGATAGGCTCGTCGCCGCCTCCTCTAAATGCTGCCCGCCATCTATCAATTACCGAATCAAACTCTCCGAAAACCTGACCCTACCGGAATCCCGCGCTTTCCTCACCGTCGCTATTAACAAGCTCCTCCTCTATGGTTCCTCAAACGTTCGTACGGTCCTTCCAGTTAGAATCTCCGAAGTCCTGAATTACAACTCTAAAACCCTCGAATTCGAACCCCTGGATTGTACCGAGGACGAGATCTTTGTGCTGGAGAGATCATACGCAGCTTTGCACGGCATTTCTGCCATTTTGGACCATGAGTTCACGGCGTTATCGTCCATTGTCGATGCCGTTGCCGCGATTTCGTGCGAGGCAGCCAGAGCCGACGTGGCAGCATTCAATTCGATGGATTCGGGAGATGGGTTTTCGTCCAAGGAGGAAGTTGGGGTTGCCAGTGATATGAAGGTTTTACTCAATGGGTCTAAGTTGGTGGGTAAGGTTGAGAGAGTGTGGTTCTCAAAAATCCCCAAAGTTCACGGGAGTTGGAGGGAGATAGTGAAGTTGGTGCACTCCAAGGTGCGAATCGAGTTGAATTCGGGCATGAAGTTGGCGAATGCGGAATGTTCGGCAGTGCGGTCAGTGTTATTGCCTCTATATGACTTAGGGAAGTGTAGCTTGAGCCGCGCTAAATCGAATTTGGAGTCGACAGATTATGGTGATTTGCAGAGGACTCTGGGGGACTTGTTTGACGGGAAATGCCCGAGTAGCGAGAGTTTTACAGATGGTTTTAAGTTGGTCTCGGAATTGGGATTAGAAGAGGATCATGAAAAATTTGTGCACGAGGTGAACGTGTTGTTGGGAATGGTGTGGAAGATTGTTGCGTGGGAGTCGATAACGGGTTTCTTTGCTCTCGAGGGTGTGGAATGGTTTGGAAAGAGTGAAAAGGGTGTTGACGCAAATGGAGCAGGGAATCTCAAGGTGGAGAAGAAAAGCGAGAAGAAGAAGAAGAAGGTGGTTTTGGGGAAAGGGACTAGCGTGATTGTGCAAATGATTAAGGATAGGTTGCAAAGTAAAGGAGGGGGTGGGATTGGGGGTTTGGAGTTGTTGGAGAAATGGGTAGAGGATCTTTCGTTGTTTTTGGATCCAAAGGACCAGGATTTTGGCAGTTTGTTGCTGAGAATGAAGGAGATTGTGGAAAGCAATGAAAGTAGAAGACTGCCCAAGCTTCCAAAGGTGACAATGTTGCTGAAATTTTGTCATTCACTTTTTTGGAATTGGTGTGCATGATTTATATTGTACATGCTTTGTTGCTAATGGGAGAAATAGAATACTGCAAACATTACTCTTATCAAATCAGAACGGTGGGGTTTTATTTTTATTTTTCCTTTTTTATTGGAAACAACTACAGCATATATGTTTCTTCAAATAATTGAGAATGTCGCTTAGAAACAGTCTTGAGTTTGAGCTAAAAGTGGGGATTTGTTTGGGCATATTGAAAGCTTAGCGTCTTTTTTTCTGTAATTATGTTGTGTGACCCTTCGGCGTTTATTGCTGATATAGGTGCTCTTTGGAGCTGTTGGTATTATGTCTGATTTTTGGTTAATAAACTTCGAATTAATTGAAACTATGGCAAAGAGCTGTTATTAATTCTCAACTCTATTGAGAAGTTTTGCAAATTGTAACGATGGAGGTGCTTAAAATACTCTATATCTTTGGGCAGCGTTTACAGATTTTATTAGGCGGAGTTTCCATGACTTTCTTGTCTCTTCTTTTATTAGTATTTATAGTTAGACATTCTTCTTGTATACCTCCCGTGTACTTGGGTTTAAGCTAGTTGTATTTTTAAATAAAATCTCCAATAAATTAAAAAAAATCTGTACCCTATTAAGCAATCAAAATTTCAATGCTCACTCTCAATTCATTTTAACTTTTGAAGTGCCTTTTGTTTTACTTATAAAAAAAAAGTTTTTACAAAGATTCTGTTGTGTTGTTTTTTTTTTTTTTACTTGAGACATTTTTAAAAAGAATTTATAACTGTATTACTTTTTTCTCTTGCAATGCATCACTAACTAGCATGCTGACTTGTGAGCATATTATTTTACAAATTAGGGTACTCGTGATTTTGCAAAAGAACAGATGACAATAAGAAAGAAAGCTTTTTCAATTATCGAGGAGGTCTTCGAGAGGCATGGTGCTACGGCCTTGGATACTCCAGCTTTTGAGTTGAGAGAAACTCTCATGGGAAAATATGGGGAAGATTCAAAGTTGATTTATGATCTTGCCGACCAGGTATATATTTAATATTCAGTAGGTTCAACTAAAATCACATTTCTTTTTTCATTCTATCTATGAGTTGGTTTAGTTTCCTATGATGATAAAAAGTGAATTAAGTCACTCCATTTCATCTTTTGGCACATAAATGTATTTTATGTTAAGCTTGTTGGCAGGGTGGAGAGCTTTGTTCTTTGCGATATGACTTGACTGTACCGTTTGCTAGATATGTGGCTATGAATGGTCTAACATCATTTAAAAGGTACCAGATAGCTAAGGTTTACCGGAGGGACAACCCATCTAAGGGAAGATATCGTGAATTTTATCAGTGTGATTTTGACATTGCTGGCCAATATGAAAAGATGGGGCCAGATTTTGAGGTTGTTAAAATTTTGACTGAACTTCTCGATGAACTTAACATTGGAGACTATGAGGTAACCTCAATTTTCCTCCTATCCATGTTAGTACATAATTTCATTTTTAACACGCTCTTTTTCCTTTTAAACAGCTTCTATAGACTTTAATGGGCTTAACTTTCATGATTTTCTTGTATCTTTTTCTCTTCCTAGATAGGTTCTCTCTTATATATATTCTGGGCACTAGGGTTGCACCGTTTGTGCTTTTCAACAACATGTTATTATAATTTGTTATTACTTATAAAAAAAAATGTAATACATGGAATTTAATTACGGGTCACATATTATACTTTATTTTCTCTTTTATATTGATACTGGCTTGTGGTAGGGCATATATGATACATCTAACATTTAGTTGTACAGTGGAATTTTAAACATGAATAAATCTTAAGTATTAAAGCATCAAAGAATAACTTTAAATTTATGAGTTGTAAGTAGAAGTAGTTTTGATATTTAAGTCTTTTGGAAGTTAGAATATCCTTTGTTTTCAATGAATAGAAATTGAAACCAAGATGCTTCTCGTATTCATAGATTCCTTTGCTACTGTGTGATACAACAATGGTGTTGAGTTAAGCCTTGTTTGAGGAATGAGATGAGAAATCTATGAATAGTAGTGAAATAGTTTGAGTTAAGATGTGTTATTGGATTTTGGAAAATGAGAGAGAAAAAGTTGAATAAAAATATTATAAAGTTAAAATATTGTTAGAATATATATTTTTAATAGAATTTTTGTTTTGAAATTTGAAAAAGTTGAATTGTTTTTTGTGTTTTGCTTGGAAGTTTGGAAAAGTTGTAATGATTAGATGAAAAAGTTGAAAATTTGAAATTGAAAAGTGTTTGTGTTTGAGTGATGTTTGGGAAGGCCTTAGTCTTTTCATACTTGCAATCTTGATATAAAGCAATTTGGACCCATACCTTATCTTGGAACCATCACCTCATCAAATATGCTTATTCGATATGTTTCCTTGCATATCTGGGTTTAGAATCTTACCTAAAGTGCTTTCCTGAACACTTTTTTAATAATTGATTTCTTTTGTATTCTTCCACAGATAAAATTGAATCATCGAAAGTTACTTGATGGAATGTTGGAAATATGCGGAGTACCGCCAGAAAAATTCAGAACCATATGTTCTAGTGTTGACAAGTTAGATAAGCAATCTTTCGAGCAGATAAAGAAAGAGATGGTAAGAGCACTTGCATGCATATGGTGTTGTCGTCTGTATATATGTGACTATGCCCTGCTGCTGCTTATAGGGAGGAGTAGAGACCACGGCGTACTAATGACCTATCAATAAATTTTGATTTATTCGTTAAGGATTTTTTTATATAGTGATTTCATTTTGTTTGATAATAATTACACTATGTTCTCTTTTCACTGTTTTGAATATATTTATCAAGAGCAATAATAATGGATCCAGTTATTTTCCATTTTTACTTGTATAAGGATAGTTCTGTTAGTATATTTTTTATAAGAAAAATTCTATTTATAAGCCAGTGTGTAGAGCATACCATCCAAAATATTTACATGACATAATTTGATTTGGAAGATAAATTTTAAATTTTGAATCTTACAAGTCAAATCTTATTATTTAAGTGAAATGGATAGTGTGCTCTACACAAGGACTTGATAATAGAATAACTCTTTTTATAATATGTTGATTTAATATTTTTTATTATATGTATCTTTGCATGAAGTATTTTTGTTTTATTCATATGTATTTCTTGTGAATTATTGTTAGGTGGAGGAAAAGGGTTTAACTGTTGAGACAGCAGATGCAATTGGCACTTTTGTGAAGGAAAGGGGATCCCCTTTGAGATTATTATCTAAACTTAAGCTGGAGGGAAGCAAGTTCTTAGGACACAATGGATCAGTTGATGCACTGAATGAACTGGATATTTTATTCAAAGCTCTTGAAAGATCTAAGTGTATTGACAAAGTTGTTTTTGACTTGAGTCTTGCCAGAGGTCTTGATTATTACACTGGAGTTATATTTGAGGCTGTTTTTAAAGGGGGTACACAGGTAAGTTGTCGGAAAAAGCAGGATTATTAATTGCCTTCATTTTGCTTTCTATGGGAATGTATAATTGGTGTGTTATGTTTCATTTATATGTTCAAACATTGTACAATAGGTAATCTGCATTCACTTTTCAGAAAAAAGTAATAGGTTAATGGTATTCCTCTAGCATATCTTTTCTCAATTATTTTACATTTTCTTGATAATAAGAACTTGAACAACAAAGTTAAAATGACAATAATCTTGTATGCCCATTTATAGTTGTTGTATTTAAAGGACTTTGTGCTGTAGTAGGTTTTTTGAGATTTTTTGTCCTTAATTTGTTGTGCAATGAAATGCTCTCGTAGGTCTGATAAGTCTCAAAATTGACCAAGCTCTCTTAGGAAAATGGCAATGGTGTTATGCATATGAAAGAGTGTTTTGATCCAGTGAATGAAATGCTCATAAGGTTAGTTAGTTAAGTAGTACTCCATCATCCTAACGTGGTGGAGGCGGAAGAGGAGTGTGTTGGTACTTTCTCGGTCGCTAGCCGTTTTAAAAATGTGGTAGATGGGTGGGAGTGGTCTTTTGTAGGCATTTATGGGCCTAACATGGATAGAGATAGGAGAAGGCTTTGGGAGGAATTGGCGGGTTTATATTGGTTATGGGAGGTGCCGTGGTGTATGGGTGGGGATTTCAACATCACTCGCTTTTCTAGCATGCGATGGGGGAATTATCGAATCTCTCTAGCCATGGAGGAAGTCTTGGAGTTCATTTTTTATTTAGATCTCATGGATCTCCCCATGGTGGGTAGTGAGTTCAGATGGTCTAATAGTCAGGGTTGATCGAGATTGGATAGATTTATTGTCTCTCTTTTGTGGGAGGCCCACCTTCCAGAGTTGTGTCAGAAGAGGCTGCACCGTATATGCTCGGACCACTTTCCTATCTTGTTAGATTGCAGGGGTAGTCATGGGGGATGCCGGTATTTTAAGTTTGAAAATATGTGGTTAGCAAATGATGGTTTTGTAGAGAAGGTGCATCATTGGTGGGCTTCTTATCAATTTATAGGCACTCCTAGTTTCATTCTTGCAGGCAAGCTTAAGGTTTTGAAGCTCGATATTAAGAAGTGGAACTTGGAAGTTTTTTTGGTAACGTTGACAACCAGAAGACTACTCTTATGGAGGAACTGCAGGAGTTAGAGGGTAGGGAGTTGATGGGAGACACCTCGGAGGAGGTATCATTGAGGAAGAGTTCGGTAGTGAGAGATTTGGGGATGGTATTGTTGATAGAGGAGACTTCGTGGCGACAAAAATCCATGGCCCTTTGGCTGAAAGAAGGCGATAAATGTACGAAGTTATTTCATAAAGTGGCTAATTCACATAGGTGCAAGAATGCCATTGAGACACTTCTTTCAAGTACTCAAGTGCTTACTCCCCCCCTATGAATTAGAAAACCATATTGTGCATTACTACGAGAACCTCCTCACGGAACCGGTTTGTTGGAGGCCAAAGCTTGATAATCTGCTGTTTGAGTCTACTGATTCGCAGAGTGCTAGTTGGCTGGAAAGACCTTTTGATGAAGATGAGATTTATAAGGTCATTCTTAGCATGGCCAAGGACAAAGTACCGGGTCCAGATGGCTTTTCGATGAGATTCTTTCAAGCCTGTTGGGATGTTGTGATGTATTGCAGGTTTTTAGGGAGTTCCACTCCTTTAAAAAGTTAAAAAAGTGCATCAATGTGACATTCATTGCTCTTATTCCAAAGAAATATGGGCTACAACAATTGAGGGGTTCAGTCCCTTAAGCTTTGTGAGTGGAGTATGAAAGATCATTTCGAAGGTTCTTGCTAACCATCTAAGCCTGGTATTGGAACAAATTATTTCTAAGCCTCAAAATGCGTTTGTTCGGGGGAGACAAATCCTAAACTCGGTTCTTATTGCCAATGAGTGCTTGGATCATATGCTGCGGGAGGGAGTTCTTGGTATTCTATGCAAGTTTGATATGGAAAAAGCTTATGATCATGTGAATTGAGATTTTCTTACATACTTGCTAGGGAGGTGTGGCTTTGGTGATAGGTGGATTTTATGGATTCAACATTGTGTTTCCACTGCCCGTTTCTCGGTGCTAGTGAATGGCACCCTGCTGGTTTTTTTAACAGTTCTCGTGGATTGAGGGATCCACAATCTCCTTTTCTTTTTGTTATTAGTTATGGAGGCACTTGGTTGGATGGTAAATGCTGCTGTTGGAGGCAGCTTTTTATTAGGATTTTCGGTGGGTTATGGTATTAATGGCTCTATCATAATTTCACATCTCTTGAAATTATGGTGTTATGGTGAGAGCTTATGGAAATTTATTAGGAAAGGATGGCCGAGCTTTGCAAGTCATATCCGTTTCGTGGTTGGAGGGTACCAAAATTAGGTTTTGGCATGATGCTACTGTGGCGGATTTGTGGATATCTTCTCATGGCCCTTCCTAGTGGAATATCCTCTTCTATCGGGATATTCATGATTGGGAATTACCCACTTTTTCAGATTTTTTTAGATTGATATACTCCACGGGAAACACCATGGTACAGGGGGATAAGATGCAATGGAGGTCTAATGGCAGCAAGAAGTGTACAGTCAGGGCGTATTACAAATTATTAATATCACAAGCTAATGTTCATCTCCCTTGGAAGAATATTTGGAGGTCCAGGCAGTACAGCAGCTGGGTTGAGATTTTCTGGCCTAAAGGCCAACTGAAGTTATGAGCTACTGCTTTGGTGGTGAAAAATGATGTAAAGTTACAATTTTCGGAACTCATTTTCAATTGTGGGCATGGACTTTGCAATTGTTAAAAAAGAAAGGTTGGTGATGCCGGATGACGGATTATATATCATCCTTATAGTGAAGTAAATTTTCACGAATGATTTCCAATGTCATTTTTCCTATGCTTATTTTCTTCTGTCTTCAGGGGAATCCAAACAACACTGGGTATAAAGAAGATGCTCACTGGATGGGAGCCAGACCTATCTTTGAAATTTTAAAGATGGGTTAAAAAGTGTAGCTAAATTTGTATTGAAACATATAAATACAGAAGAATGTAAACCCCCCCCCCCCCAAAAAAAAAAAAAAAAAAAATTTACTCAAATTACAATTTATAACTCTTAATGTCATCTCACTGCTTGCATTGGCTTGCATGTATTTCTAGGTATGTCATTGATTTTTGGATATCCTCAGGTTGGTTCAATTGCTGCTGGTGGACGTTATGACAACCTTATAGGTATGTTTGGTACAAAGCAGGTTCCAGCAGTTGGTGTCAGCCTTGGGATTGAACGTGTATTTGCTATAATGGAGCAGCTTCAGAAAGACCAGAACCAGGTGATAATACTACTCGGTGTGCTTTTCATAATACGTGCATGTGATTGCTAAACCTGTACTTGGTTGAGCTTCTTACACTTTCAGATATATAGTATTGCAAAAAAAGAAAAACATTAGCGAGTATATTTCTGGACTGGTCTTCAGATAAATTGTCATTTTCTTCTTCCTAAGAAGGGGTGGAGGTTGATATCATGAGTTATAGGTATGTGGTTTTCTGTGTGATAGGTGCACAATAAGAGACATATACATTAATGAACATACATAATTATACATCATAAAAAAATAACAATTACATCATGAAATTTATGCGTGCCGTGGGAAGAATCTTGCAATTGCTCTTTTTTGGAAATCATTCTAGCAAAAGTTGCGTTTGCCCTTTTGGCAAGTCTCTTATTTGTTTATTTATATATTTTTAGCAAGATAATAAAACATTCCAGCAACCTTTGGTTGAGGCTGATGTGTTATATCTTCCACTTCTTGTTTGGGTGTTTTGGCAGACAACACGAGCTACAAAGACAGAAGTTCTAGTGAGTATAATTGGGGATGACCTGACTCAAGCTGCAGAGCTGGCAACCGAACTGTGGAGTGCCAGACTGAAAGCAGAATATCTGGTCAATAAAAGAGTGATGAAGCACATTGACCGTGCTAGAGAGTCGAGGATCCCATATATGGTGATTGTGGGTGAGCGGGAACTGAATGCAGGGATTGTGAAGCTAAAAGACGTTGAGGCTGCTAAAGAAGAAGAAATTCCTCGGAGCAAACTTGTTGAGGAACTCAAACGGCGGTTGAACCACTGAAAAATAATATTTGGCCAACTCACAACTCCAAAGGCAGACTTTTGTTCTCTGTATTAAGACAATGCTTTTGGAGGGTATGTACACATTTTTCTTTACCCATAATCATTAAGTGGCGTATGTTTTGTTGTTATATGGTTTAAAGAGAAACACTTTTTTTTTTTTTTTTGGGATGAGAGAAGCGTTTTTGTTTCAGCTGAATGGATAAGAGAGACCTCATGAATCTAAACTATCAATAATAAGTTTCAAGAACTTCCATTCACGAAAGTCTCTCAGGCAAAACCTCGCTTACACAACGCAAAGCCTTTGGACGAAGGTCGACCAGGTTCAGGAGTTTTACACATGACACGCATATATATAGATGCGGGTGGGCAAGCAGCAAAAACGTATTCAATTGGGCAGTCCAGCGATTACCCGATAGCGCCTAGCGGTGTCATCTTATCAGACGAGAAATTAAAAAAGGAAGACACGTTTGTATTTTGGGAAAAGCTGACGGGTGATAACACATTTTTAACACAGGTCAATAAAATTATACCAAGACAGACATCCAATAAATTTCTATCTACACTCAGGTATAAGAGATTACTTGCTTCTCATCCCTCTCTACTCTATTTTCTCCCTCTCCCACCCAACTGCAATTGCCTTTCTCTCTCTCTCTCTCTCTCTCTCTCTCTCAAATATACTCTTCTCTCTCTCTCTCTAAATTAAACAAATTAAACACAAAATTTAGGAGAGGGATTGAGAAATAATAAAATTAATAACCATCCACCCATCCACTTTAATATTATTTTCAAGCGAAAGAATAATTGAATAAACTATCGTAAGGAAGTCCTTGACAAAATGAAATCACTTTCAGGCGTTCAAACATTTTAAAATAAAAATCCTGATTTTGAAATGCGTAAAATGTCTCTTGAAATATCTCCAATTGTCTTGCCTAGAAATAATCAAACACTAGAACGAAAATATTACAGATCCTGTACTTTTAACTCCTTCTAGATTCAACTCCATCCCGGCCATTTGATTTGTGAGGCAAAGCTTGAAAGCAAAATATGCAAATGAGCTCTATTCGATGGCGTGGCAAGCTGCAATTTGGACATGCAGCTAGAGAGAGGGGAGGTTGCAGTTGGGTGGGTGAGGGAGAAAGAACACATTAAAAATGGGTTAAAATGAATTTGGTGCTTAATTTGTTTAATTAGAGAGAGCGAGGAGTGTATTTTAGAGAGAGAGAGAGAGGGGGGGGGGGTTGCAGTTGGGGGGGGAGGGAGAAAGAGAGGAGTTAGGAGAGGGTAGAGAAAAGCAAGTAATATGTATACATAGAAAATTATTAGATGTCTTACGTGGTGTGCATTAAAAATGGTTTTTCACCGGGAGCTTTTTCCCTTGTATTGTATACTTCGTCGGTTGTATTGATCCTCCGCCTCTTCGAGATTCCTGTCTGTCAAGAAAAGGATGTGTGTAAAATTCCACCCCTTGTGATGTCATTCGTCCTCGTCACGTGTCTTCTAGTTATTGGTCTATATCTAAAAAAGTCCGTGTATATGTTTGACCTTCTCGTGATGGAGAATCTATAGAGTAAAATCTAGAGAGAATGTGGAGTCGGTTTGAAAAGCATCAACTAACTTTACCTTTTCCTACCAATAAGAAGGGCTCCTATATCTAATTGTTAGGGTTAAGGGTTACGGATTTTTTCCTTTGTTTGTTCGGTTTGATCCTCTAAAACAAACAAACCAACAAACAGGATGGAAGTTGAGGCTGGCGAGTTCCAAGACTGGGAGGTGCTTCACAACTCCGATACTGTACTGGTTAAGTCGGTCGGTGCTGCTATTGTTGACCCGTCCAAGTCGGATGAAACAACCAGAAATTTTGAGGGAATCGATGGTGATTCGGAGGGCATGATCAGGTCCGATTACTTCTCGCTTGAGAGTAAGGAGAGGTATGCCAAGACTGCTACAGAGGGTGATGTGAGCGAAGTCGACTCTGACAATCCGAGTTGGATCGATCCCGGGTCCGAGACACGGTATGCGAGGAAGTACTCGGGCGAGTCCTGGTCCGATTCGAGCAGCGATCGTTCCGAAGATCGTAAACTTGGTGATTTTGACGCTAAACACGAACTAGGTATCGCAGCAACTGCGAAAAGCCAAATGGCTTTTGAAGGATTTGTGGAAATAAAAGCTGAGAACGGAAATTTGGCTAAGTTGGCCACCTCTGAGACTAAATTTAGCGACTTTGATGTGATACGGGAATTGGGCTCCGCGGAAAACGCGAAAATCAAAGTTGGTTTTGAAGAATTCAGAGAAATTCAGACCGAGGATAAGCCTTCGAGCAACTTCTGGTCTGATTCTGGCGGAGACGCTTTGGTTTCGATGAAATTTGGGGAAAATTACGAGAAACAACGAGACTTTTTGGAGATTTCGGGTGATTTGGACGGTGGAAATAGTTCGATCGAGCACAAAGCTGATGCGATTACAGAATTGAAATCTGATGCAGAATCGGGCGGCGAGGGAGAGAAGGGGAGGGGAGTTTGGTGGAAGGTTCCTCTTGAAATCTTGAAGTATTGTGTTTTTAGAGTGAGCCCGGTTTGGTCGTTGTCCGTGGTGGCTGCTGTGATGGGGTTCGTTATCTTGGGACGGAGACTGTATAAGATGAAGAGGAAGAGCCACAGCTTGCAGCTGAAGGTTACGGTTGATGATAAGGTCAGTTTTTGCATTTCCTTGACTTTTTATTGTTATTTTAGGTGGCTTTGTTTATTGCATGGCGTGTTACGTGTTTTCTAGATCACATTCTGCTATTGAGGTAATCGAGGAAGTATGTTAGCATATTGCTAATCACGATGTTTTATGTTCTCATAAGCAGTTGTTTGTACTTGTAGCGATGTATTTGCTAGTCGACCAGAGCCTGCTCTTTTTTAGAAGCTAATGTGTTAACATGAGCAGGAAGATGAAAGATACAAAACTAGACTAAGAAAAAAGATACTATGGTGGAATGAGTTTTATGAGGTCTGTCAGAATACTTCAGACTTTACTTGTTATGGCCGTTTGATGTCTGATGCCTAAAATATGTCTTAAATCCAACTTGGTATGTTGCTGAAGGCTCATGTTTTCTGCTTGACATTTGTAAATTGAAAATTATGAATGGTGGAAGCTTTGACTGGTGGAAATCAAAACAGAGTGGGTCTTTTCTAGTAATCTTGATATATTGATTATTAGGAGATATCCTAGTGGTCCTTGAATTGGGGACTTGAAGCAAAGCCGGTTGGCAAGAAAAGGGAATTTTGAGTTTATGTGGAGTAGTAGTTGTATTCAGGTTCTTAGAATCCATGTCAAGTGCAAGTAAGTTGCTGATTTAATCATGCTTTTTCTTCTCTTTCCTTACCTCTTCTTTTATTCTTTTTTTCTACTTGTTCTTCTCTTTTGTTGGCTTTTAAAGGGGGTGAGTATTTCTTTTCTTTTTTTCGTTGTCTTCATGTTTTGGACAGTAGTTCTACACCTATTTTAGTGAAACTAGGCTCATATTTTCCTGGAAACTTTTTGGATCATGGCATATGATATCAGAAATTACTTCAGATACATTTTCCTTTGATTTGGAAGCTGTTTGACAATTATTAGGTACTTTTTTCCTCTATTTCACCGAGTGCTTTTCTTAGTTCCATTCTTATCTCATCTTGGATTTGACATGAATGCTGAAAGCATCAAGGCATCAAAATGTGTTGTCAGTCATCAAAGGAAATGTGGTTTGTTTCTTATTTCGTCTGGGTGTTGCTGGGTCTGATTTTTATTTCAGATTAGTGATTCAATTGTTACGTGGCACAAGCACATTTTTTGCGATTAATTTCTGTTCAAAATAGTCTTGTGAGATTTGATAAAGGGTAGATTGTCAACCTTGCATATTTTACTGAAAAATTTATGCAGAAGGTGTCGCAGTTCATGAGCCGTGCTGCACGTCTTAATGAAGCATTTTCTGTGGTGAGGCGGGTCCCAATTATACGACCTCAACTGGCAGCCCCTGGCGTGACTCCGTGGCCTGCAATGAGTTTGAGATAAATTCTAGTTAGGAAAACAACGCAGTGTCTACCAAGATGGTATATAAGATTTATATCTGGGTTTGTGTGATAGTGTGAACCAACTTTCCCTTCATGTTTGATCTCTATTGTCGTCGAGACACTTGCGGATCAAATCGTGTACAAGTGCAGACTACATTTTATTTCTTTCGGTGCACATTGTTTTCGTCCTCTCTGTCATGATGCTTAAATTATGCATTCAACTCTTTTATAAGATGTGATTAGTGGCTTGCTTGGAGTTTTATACCAATTTAAAGCTGAGAATGTTATCTGTTATCTGGAATGTGACATTAAACAAACTCTCCGGTCCGAAGATCTGTATCTTTGTCCATTCTGCCATTTCGGTGGAAAGGGATCTCGTCTTGCAGACATCTTTCAGTCAAGCTATTTGCTCTTTGGAATAATTCTTATTTTTTCTCGAGTGTCTAATGCTATTTCTAAACGAGGTGAGGAAGCTTATTTGGTAGAGAAAACTATAAAATGAATGTAAGGAGAGCTCGGTAAATTTGACGAGAGTATGAATTGCCTAGGGTGATAATAAAGTTTAAAAAATAAGCATTTTGTTTGGCATTTGAGCATTCACTGCATTGGGATTTGGGGGGAATTGTTCTAGGATTAGGAAGTGTTTTTCTTAAAAGGTGGGGTGCGTGGGTGAAGATGATGCTTTTACGAAAGCTCATTTTTGTCAACCGGACAATGAGTGGGTGGATTGCCGCTCACAAGCTTTATTTTTTTTGGGAAAAAAACACAAAACACTAAAGCAAATGGTTGGTAGTCTAGCTCAGGCATTTACTAGCGCCACTTTTTTTGGCCTTTTTGCGCAGGGGAATAGTAATGGTTGATTTTAATGGGTGCTGGTGAACGTGGGCGGAGGTGGAATATTAGCCAACTCTTCTTCTCAACAGTTTAGTGGGTGCAACTGTTTACAGAAGCTTTTGTTTGCTTTTCAAACTTATCACAATCTATCTTAACTCATCTCATTTTTATCATTATAACTTTTTAAAATTCCTATACAAAATATAATAATATTTTCTTTTTTCAAATCTCAAAAAAATCTTCTCAAATTTTTACACTAAAATATAATAAACATTCTTACTTTTTCAAATTTTAAAAGAATCTTCTCAAATTCTCACACCAAATAATCTTACTTTTCAAATTTCAAAACAACATTCTTAAATGGAAAAATATTGATAGAAGCCACTGTTTGCAATATCCATTTTGCACAAACCATGTGGCTTCATTCAGACCGTCCATTTCTTAAAATGAGAAAAAAATAAGAGGAGGAGAAGAAGCCACATAGTGAATGTAAAGTGTGCACTCACAATAGTGACTTCTCTCTAGCATTGCTCATTTATAAAATATCTTATTCTACTATTCACAAACTATTTCAACTCCATTTACATCCAAACGGACAAATTTGACTCTTTTTACTATTACCAAATCTGACATATCCAAGTCCAAGCTACAGGAGATTTGACTCCTTTGCTATTACCCACTGATTTCTATCAACTTGTTCTCACGATCACCACTTCCAGATTGGACTTGTTCACCTTCCTCTACCGCGTGCGTGTCCTTTTAATAAATCTTCTTCCTTTTTCTGTGGTTTTTTTCTTTTGCCGACTACAAATGGGTCCTGAATGATGTATTACAGCCTAACTTGTTGAATGGCTCTATTTCAAGTTGTTTCTACTTTCTACCATAGGACGTGTCGTTTAAAATCTTCACAGGCATTTTCTTTTTACCGCCTCAACTGCAGCGGTGATAAGAGTTAAATGGACTGGCTCAGACAAGAAAAAAAGACAAAAAATATATCCAAAAAATAAAAATAAAATCAAAGATACTGATGGAAGATGTCTCTAATCAATAACGAGATGCCCTTCAAAGGAATTCGGTGAATTCCGTCTTTTTTAGCTTTGATCTTCCGCCAGAGCTATTTCTTTAGATATTGGAAAAGACTTGAACCATATTCATATACTTTTTGTACTCAAATTCAACTAGTTCGCAGAGTAAACGGTAGGAGCTCGGATGATTCGTATCAACTTGTCTTGCAGAGTAAACGGTAGGAGCTCGGATGACTTTCATAGCCATGATTCAGAGCTACGGTGCCACTGTGGATCTGAATAGGGGCAAAGTGTAACACGGGGCACTTTTGTTTCTAATGACTGAAGATTGTACCCACTTTATAATTAAATGGATGTCATTTTAAAAGAAAATACATAGCTGTTACTACTATATTACTCACAACACTGCAACAACTACGTCTTACAGAACTACACTAGTGCTGAACCCTAGTTGTTAACATGGTTCTGCAAAAACAACTTAGCTCATAAAAAGATTGGGGGGAAAAGAATCCCCAATTCATAGTTAGTTATGGAATGCTAGAGTCGTTGAGCTTAGTACCTACTTTACAATAGGTGTCTGGGCCAACTGTTGCAGCTGATGAACAACATGAGACATTCTGGGACGCATAGATGGAACATGCTGTGTACAAGCATAAACAAGATCTACCACCTTCTGAATAACACCAGGTTCGGGAATATCCAAGGAGGATGAAGAAGATATGTGAGGATCCAAGAGGTCTGGGTACCGATGAGCCTGAACCAGAGGTGTGGCCCATTCAAATATACTCTGCCAACCAACTGAATCAACTGCCTGTGCAGGCCTGCGGCCACTCACAATTTCAAGCAGCAGTACACCAAAACTATACACATCACTCTTTGTTGTAAGTTCATTTCTGTACACAAATTCAGGGGCTAGGTATCCATATGTGCCACCAGCCATCACAGTCCGCTCTTGCATCACTTCATATGGGACAAACTTTGAGAGACCAACCCCCATTAAATGTGCTCCAAAGTCTTCATCGAGTAGTACATTACTGGCACGTATATCTCGATGCACGACATGTGGCTTAACCTTGTCATGCAGGAACCTGTTTCGAATAAAAAAGTGAGACTACAATTTAAACCACATTATGTATCAACTATACCACCACACCAAAAGAAAATTATTTGGTCATATTTGAACAACTGCATAAGAAGGAACTTCGAAGCAAGGAAATATAACATATGGTTCACCGATCATCATTGATGTTGTTCTTGTCACTACGGTTACTATTATCTGTAGTGTAATTGTTAATCTGTTGCTACTATCATTATTAAGCAGCTAGAAGCGCTCACTTTTAGCCCTGGAATTTATTATGGCTAAAGATTGCAATGTGGGAAACAGCAACACGTTAGAAGCATACATCAGTTGTCAAAGTTTGGAAACAAGATGCATCATATCCGATTCTTACAGATAAAACATGTGACAATGGCACTGACTCAAGTTCTGTACAAGAATATCATGCCTAGAGACTTGAGCAACTATATAGTGCCAACTACCCGTAACTAATATGGATAAAACTAGAATTACATAGTAAGAAGTTCCATTTTTACTAAAGAAAGAACTAAGAATGTATACTTACGCAATTCCTTGAGCAAGAGTCGTGGCAATTTTCATTCTCATAGCCCAATCTAAGCTCCGACCCCCCCTCGGTATGTGGTGTAGCCATCTATCCAAGGGCCCATTAACTATGAACTCATAAACAATGTAGCGGTCACCATGATCATAGCAGCATCCTTTCACAGCCACCAAGTTTGGATGGTGAAGCCTTGCAACCCTTCCAATTTCAGAATAGAACTCCTTTTTCCTCTGAAAGCTAGATCTCTTCAACCTTTTAACTGCCACTCTTGAGCCATCAGGTAGAAGGCCGCTAAATGTTCCACCTGTCTTGGCATCTCCGACTAGACGGTTTCCTTCACTAAAGTTCTTTGTAATTGACTTCAGTTCCTCTTTGGTGAAGACTTTCCATGACGGGGGCACTAATGCAGAAGCTGCTGGATTAGATAGCTTGCGAGACCGCCTGCGCTTCTTGCTCCGCTTGTATGCAAGAAGCCAAACTACTACAGCCAATGTAGTACAGAGAATCAATGCACTTACAACTGCAAGGATGATAAGATATTCCTTGTGGCAGTGCATGTGGTGGCATATGCTCCCTGTAAGAAATGGAAAATTAGGTCCACATAGTTAGCATGTATACATAGAAAATAACAAATCATAACTGATAAGAACAATACTGAAACAAGCAAGCGACTTGAGAGAGATAAAAAGTGCATACCTATATCAAGCATGCATATAAAAGCATGAGACATGTTGCATCTCTCACTAGTGAGAGATGTTGATCCATTAGTTACCAATGTACATAGATCAAACGAATTGTTTGTGTGGCAGGAAGAATTGGTGCAACTGGATGGAACAGGTGCCCCAAGAAAGCTGGACTCGTTCCAATATGAAGTATTATCTGACCATGTCCAACCAAAACCAACAGTAGAGTTGATCCCTCTTCCTCCAACCCAACAGCCATTAATGACTTCACCACATAGCTTAAGAGCAAAGTTCAGTTCTTGAAATGATGTTAATGCTGCCAAATGCCCACCATATCCATTACAGAGGGCCTCTGACTCATTCCATGACTTGGGACTTCTCATATAACCAAAGCACTTACTTTTATCAGGGTCAGATACCCAACCAGCAGGACATAGTGCTGTCCACAGGAGAGGGAGAGGGGGAGAGAGAGAGGCACTTCAATATAGTAACTAGTGCAAAGTTGAGAGAAACATAAACAGAACACAAATACAATACAAAAAGACATTTCTATATCTGCAATTATTCAGAATACCATTTTATTGTGCAAGATTTAAATATGTGTTAGCTGCTGAATCAACAGGTTGCATGTCATTAGAGTTGAGGATTTACATTAAAGAACACAGATAAGAACAACATATGAGGAAACAATAGCATTCCTCTCTCAGTCCAGCTGACCAGCCTGAAGCGAATCTTGTTAATGTATTCATGCATTGCATAGCTACACTAGCACTCTAGTCTCTCGGAACAGCAAGGGTTTATCCTGTATAAAACTTTATTGGTGCAAAGTACCCAATGTGTAATGCAAAACATATTTACCTCTACGTATGCTTATTTTGCCATTCATTATACATAAAAACTTCTAAATTGTAAAAAGAAAAACTACTCATTTCATTTTTAGGTGGTAACTAAAAATTTCCGTGGGAAGAAAAAGAAGCAGTAATTTTTCTTAGAAGACTTTCAAGTACAAACAAAAAGACTAACTCGACAAAAGAAAAAAAGCAGCAGTAAGTTACACTTTGACAAATACCTTTACTGGCTTGACTCCCTGAAGCAGCAACGTTACCAGGATCCGAACCGTTAAATCCCTAAAAATCCAAGAATAGAAAGTTCGATTCAGCTTTTATCAACAATGTGAGTTCCTTCAATCGTAATACACAGAGAATGTTCTTTTTTACCGTATTCACCGAAGCTTGTAGGTGGAGCACGGCGCAAGAAACCAGAAGCAAAAAAAGTTGCATGGCAGATACTTTCAGTTCCATCGGAACCATTTCGACAAACCCTAGAAAGGAAAATTGGAACCCTCAGCACCATGCAAGTTGCAGAGAAGATTAAAAACAATTCCACAAAGTAATTACTTACCAGGGCAAGAATATCAGCACAGTACGACTAATTTTATTTTATTTTTCACTTTCTTGGGAAGTAAATAGAGTACAACAGAAATTCAGATTGAACGGACTTCCATGCTCGTTTCCCTTTCTTTCAGTCAGACTGTCGGTACACAGTGTAATCAACCATCGGTGGAGGTAGGTCTGACCAAGTGCTAGGCTGGGCCGAGATCGGGCCGACTGTGGCCCGGTTCTTTAAAACTACCCAGCCCGGTACACCCTTTCGTTTTTTTTTCTTTTTTCTTGATGAAAAATATTATTAACAAAGCACCCTTCCCACCGATTTGATTTATAGCTTTTCTCATGCAAGAAAATGATATAACCTCTGCCTCAGTTCGCCACATTGCAGTTACACGAGTCAATATTTAGGAACGCTATTATACAATATTGCAACAAAAAATTATTCTATTTTTTAGCAGACTGTCCACATCACCTAAATAATATAATTTATTATAATATTTAAATTTTAAAACTTATCTTTTAAATCAAATTATGTTATAACTTTATTAGATATCAACTCGAGAATAGAATTACATCGTCCCAACTTTCAAGCCAAAACGTCCAAACGTACCATCCTGTCCCTTGATTTTATATGTAGACCTGCTGTGTGCTTATAAGTAAGCAAACAAAGGAAAACTCTTCTAAAAGGAAAAACAATGGTTTGCATTTCCAAAACAATTGTAGACAAGCTTAAAGTGGCATCGTTTTCATGAAATCCGAGGTTTATTTCGAATGAAATATTGAATGGACACATTTTGCAGTGAACGTTACATGAGGAAAAAAAATAATAATACAGAAACTAGCCGCCACTAATGGGAGGTATAATCGCCAACTCATCCATGTCTTTGAGTATTGCTGACTCGGTGGTGTATTCCTCGTTTAGTGCAAGAACCATACAGCCACGGATCTCTTCCAAGCTTGGAAACCTGGCAACGAGATCGTTCAAACAATCCTTGACAGAACTACCTGACGACACCTCCAATGGCATCTCCATCAAGCCAGTAAGATCTCGAGCTCTTGCAAAGAACAGAATCTTCGTCTTGACAGATGAAGCTTCGTTTCCCTTGTCTGTAGGGTCCCCGGTTTGAGTGTTGATGTTTCCTTTCACTGTATCCATTGCAGAAAACACGAACTAATGGCTTATTGGAGATCAGACATGTTTCCCCGAGACAGTAACACTGCAATTTCAAATTTAGAAAACCATGGCAAAGATTAATGCCCATAAACTATAGATTCAAATTACAAAACAATCAAAGCAAAAGGGCAAATTGATTTTCATGTAGGAGTACCAAACACGAAGATACTGAATAGATCCTGGCCCTACGACTGAAGAATAAATTACAAACTCAAGCCCATAGATTAACTCTAATATGACTTAGGATCGTAGAAGGAAAACCCACCCAAAAAAAAAATGCCCACCAAGGAATAACAGGACATAATTTCTACATTATTGGGCTTTCTAACAAACGTATTACAGTATATATCATCGGTGCCACAACAGGCTAAGTTCTATTTCTTCAATGAGGATAAATTTAAAATGAAAATGAGGGAAAAGCAAACAACACTGCGGTATTCTTATCAGCATTCAACGCATCTTTATCTAGACAACTTCTCAAGATATTTTATAGAATGACCACCATACTGGTAAGAACAAATAAAAGCTTGGAGCTTTAGCACAAGCCCGAGAAAAGAATTGAAACCCAACTTTGATTCAACACAGACACTGACATGTATCGTCACAAGTCCAGCACAGAGAGATGGTGCAAACCATAGAACAATTTGGATTGCAGTAGTCATTGCCCAACAAATTTTTCATAGAGAAATACCACGTCTATACAAGCTTCTTACAAAAGGTAAGTTACTCACTGACTTGGTACATCTTAACTTAGTAAACATATAAGCTAAAGATTCAACTCATAAAAAAACTGACTTGATACATCAGTGTGTAAAATCTGCGAAGCTCATGGTTTAATGTGCTAGTGATTCCAATGGAAGAAAAAGGATGAAGCAAACTTGAGACAGATTCGATCGTTTGCAAGAGCCAAAAGTCTAGGAAAAAATATATATCAAGGACTTTAAAGTTTAACAAATGACTATGGATTCCTTCTTCAAATTTAAGACCCAGAGAGACTGAAAATTGAAAAGAAAGAGAACGGGAAGGAATGCCATCAATTAGTCATTTCTCAACTTTAAATCATTGAAGCCTTTTCACAAACCTTAAGATCAGCTTATATATATGTTTCACAATTATATAATGTCTGTAACATGTAGTGCAGAATCCACTTATCAAAAAAAAAAAAAAAAACATGTAGTGCAGAATCCGAGAGAGAGAGAATTGCGCATTTGGGAAAAAGCTATACACCCAATAAGTGTCACAGTGATTTGCTACAAATGCCAACAGACACATAAAGGTTCTCTAAACTCCACCCTGCATTGTGTTTACTCTCCCAAGTCCATAATTTTTTTCAGAACACTCTGACTATAAGCACATCCACCATATTTCTGAAATATCGTGTTCATAAGGCGTGTAACAGATCCAGCATAACAAAAGAGTAATTTACCCATAATCTAATTAGCGCATCTGTTAGGAAATATGATTGTAGACGCTTTAATGCACAAGAAGTTTGTAACAAAAAATGCTCATATCACAAATACCTTACCTGAAACCAGAAGAACCGAGAGCCTAGATCTGGACAAGCTCAAACTTGGGTGCCCATATTACCAAATCCAAGAATCACAACTTATAAGGAACAATTACAAAATTATTGGAAGCTCATCCTAATTTTTTTAGGAATTTCTTTTTTCTTTTTTTAATAAATGGAAGCTCATCCTAACCCAAGGAACATCTAACCCCACCTCAAAGAAGCTCCCAACGCAACTTATGTCCCAAAACAGGACGGCAAGATTAATTCACTTACAGCTAATAAACAATAGATTTTGGGCATAATAGAATTTACATAAGAGCGGAGAAGCCAAAGAATACTCAAATGAAGTTTCAACTTTCAACTAAATCCCTGAAATTTAAAAGCTCTCTTTAAATTAAACCAAAATCTATTACTGAGATAGCTCAAACTTCCACAACTATATCATCGACAAAATAGCAACACAAGTACATGAAAAATTAATATCTAACAAAGCTGCCCTTCTGATTTGCAGAGAGGAGAGAGAGAATCCAAAGGACGAAGAAGTATAGAGAGAGATAGAGAGAGGAGTGTGTGCAGACTACAAGGAATGAAGTCAAAGATCAAGCTGCCAAAGATTAAGCAAAGAATCAAAACAGTTCAGCAATCAAAGAAGCAGCACACCACGATTTCAGCAACTTACCTAAAGCTGCAACATGATAACTGATGTATAAATTTAGAAAGTTAGAATCTGCCTAGCTGTGTATAGTTATTATGTAATTCCTTTATTCTAGTGTTCTTTCTATATTGTACAGATTCCTTAGAATAGAAACAGATTGTAAATGATCCTATCCCCTTGCACTATCATTCGATTCATGCCACAACTCTCTCTCTCTCTCTCTCTCTCTATTGATTTTCACATACTCGTACCCATCTAATTTTGGGTTTTTCCTCTCGAATTGAGCGTCTTAATAAGCTCTTGTTCTCTGAGCAAACCTTGTGATGGTTGGTTAGTATAAGAATATAGTTCATCTAGTGGACTGTAATTTGTAAAAAGGGGCAAAAACTAAAGCAGGGATGAAATATATATATATATATATATATTTTATAAGTAAAGCAGGGTTGAAATATAATATCGTCAATCGTAATGATTCCATGTTCGGTGAACAATTATCATCAAAACAGAGTTAACTGTTTTGTTTAGTATCATTCATACGTACAGTTTCGGCTCAAATATGCTAAATAAAACAAAAAATTCAAGCTTTAGACTCGATTCAAAGGTGCGTCAGTATGGACAGAGTAATCTTCCCAAGTATCTCAAAGTGCAGTAGCACAAAAGAAAGTCAATTTTTTCTTCACTATTTGATTTCAAGTTTCAATATACCAACTACATATGTTTGGTGAGGAAAAAATTACAAATTTTTGTTTCAATAAAGGCAAGTCGGGAATCTCAATACCCGGCTGAACGACAACGTAGAGAAATTTGATCCGGACGTAGTGAATCAGAAGTAACGAATCTACAACAAAGTGAGAGAACGGTTACCTGGAGGCTGAAAGCGGCAAGGGAGGGTAAATGCAAGAGAAACTAGCAAGAGGGGGAACGTGAGGCCGCTATAGAATAGAGGTCCACGAGACGATCGGGAGAGGAGTGAGGCGCGTCATTTGTCAGCCGAAGTCTCCAGCTAAAATTAAATTGTATTACCTTCTTTTTTTAATTTATTAATGGTCTCCACGTTTCATATGCGCATTTTTTAAGGTCCCTGCTAAGGGAAAAAAAAATCTCTCCTTTTTTTAACTCTTTCGCAAGTGTAGCATCAACGTTTTCCTTCCATCATCTCTCCCACATCCATATCTGGTCCAAAAGCTATGATCTTTTGTTCATGTTCTTTTGTTTTTGTTTTTGTTTTTTTGTCTTGAGACCCAATTCTTTTGTCTGAAAGATCCCCAGCCTTAGGAGCCTAGAAAATGAAAAGAGTCGCAGAACAGAATAGAAGAAATGAACGATAAATGGCAATAGAAATTAGCCCTTCTTTCGGTAAAAGCATTTCCAAAGACTTTATGCCTGTCAAGAACATATTAACTTCAAACGAGAAGGACGAGCAAACGTGCAAATTTTATTGGGTTTTCCTAGCCTTCTGTTGTCTCCGCCAACATCCTCCACGTTTGCTACACTTTGCAAGGAGCCAGCGGAGAGCCACATAAACAGTCATTTCCCAGAAACGCACTCTTCGGGAACTTCGTAACCGGAAGTTGCCCACACAAGTGATTATAACTAACGTTCAATCTCTCAAGCCCGGAAACAGCCTTGGGCACTTTCCCATACACCAAATTCCTCGACAGATCCAAGTGCTTCAATGTCTTTACAATCCTCAAATCCTCCAATTTGAACCTCAGCCGATTCCCCGAGGCCCAAAACCCCACCAGGTAATCGGTACTGTTCAGCAACCCAATTGCACTCCCCGATATCTCATTCTCCGAAAAATCAAAATAATCATAGAAATAAGTCTCCGACGGCTTCCAATCCTCCAGCCTCATTTTGATTCCACACTTGGCTAGCTTTAGAGAGTAAATTATCGGTGACGACGTTACCCATTTTGGGATTGCCTTAAGATGAAAATTGTTGTACGACAGATCAAGGGATTCTATGCCTTTCACGTTCATCTCCGGGAAAGGGTCGACCAGGTGATTGTGAGAAAGATCGAGGTTAAATATCTTTGTCAGATTCCTGAAGCTCGCGGGGACGACTCCCGAGAACCCGTTGGCTGATAGATCCAACGTGTCTAGCGCCTTGAAATTCCCGAGAAAATCTGGGATTTGGCCATTCAGAGCGTTGTGGCCGAGTTCAAGGTAGGCCAGTTTGGGCGCAAGGGTGGCAATGGAGGACGGGATTTTCCCGGTAAATTTGTTATGGGAAAGTTCGAGGATTCGGAGATTCGGGAATGACTGGAAAAAATCGGGTATGGAGCCGAAAAGGTTGTTTCGCTCGAGAGACAAAAAGCTTAGGTTCTTGAGTTGACGAATCCCGTAAGGTATCGGGCCGTGGAGGCGGTTTTGGCCGAGCTTGAGCTGAGTCAGTCCAGTCAAGTAGGAGATTGAACTCGGGATCCGTCCGGTAAAGCGGTTACCGGCTAGACTGAGTGCACTGAGTCGGGTCAGGTTGCCGATAGATGCGGGTAGTTGACCCGAGAGCTTGTTGTTTTCAATGTAGACGTAATTGAGCTCTGGTAATCCGTAAAGGAGGCCTGGAAAAGGACCTGAAAGGTTACGGAGATTCTGGAGGTAGATTCCCCATACGAATTTAAGTTTGGAGAGGGAAGGTGAGATTTCGCCGGATAAGAATGAGTTGGGCTTGTCGGGTTGGCCGTAGAGAGATAGACTTGTGACCCGGTTGTCCGAACATGAAATACCCGCCCAGGAGCAGCAGTCGGTACCTGGCTTCCAGGAGCTAAGCATCCCGGACGGGTCCGCATTGATGCCGGATTTAAACCCCAAAAGACCAGCCTCGTCGTCGACGTGGCAAGTGGTCGATACGACAGCGAAGAACTGGAGAGTGAAGATAGAGGAGAAGAGGAAGAAGAAGAGGAGGATGTGAGAGAAACAAAGCTTCTTCATGCTGGTTTTGTTGTGGGAATGGAACTGGAAATGGATTTTGGTGGGGAAGGAGCCATGGGCTTTTTATAGGGATTTTGGGTACACAGGTTTTGACTCCAGTTGCTTCCGAGATTGATTCACCCCACCTAGATTTATCGATAATCGTGTTGTAATGCCGGAGGAAGGACGCTATGGCATCTGCTTCTTTGGAAATAACAGCTAAAATTTAGATCTTAATTAAATACACACTTTTTTTTTCCCTCTCATTTTGTTATTATGATCTTTTTAAATTTTTATATTAGATATAATAAATAATTTAATTTTTTTAAAAACTAAAATAATAACAACAAAAACTATAAATCTAATAATATTTTATTTCACTTTATATTTTTATCTAAAACTCTCTCATCTTATCTCACTATCCAAACGTATCCTTAATTAATATGTGTCAAAAAGACTCCACAATGTATTAGGTATTGCTAAAAAAAATTTGATATTAACTATATTAAAATATTATTTTCTCATTACAAGCAAATACGCTAGAATTCTCATGCTGAAACTCTTCCAGTTTCTTCTCTTCATTCTCCCTCTCAACTCCCTAACTCTCTCTCTCACTCCCACTCCCAATTCGCTCGAGCACCACAACTGAGCCCTTCCACTCTCACTACCGTTCACTCTCAGCGAGTCCCCACGACCGACTGAGTCCCTCCCTGCACCACTGAGCCCCCTCCCACCATGACTGAGCCCTGTCCCGTAACATTCACGACCAACCATGACTAAGCCCCCCAACCTCACGTGAAGCCATCAAGAAGCGTCTCCTCCTATACAACAACCAAAAAAACCC
This sequence comes from Pterocarya stenoptera, assembly GCA_003123785.1. Taxonomy (NCBI): domain Eukaryota; kingdom Viridiplantae; phylum Streptophyta; class Magnoliopsida; order Fagales; family Juglandaceae; genus Pterocarya; species Pterocarya stenoptera. Next base: position 25,462 of record QEOT01008195.1, on the reverse strand, counting down.
TTGACAACAACACATGTTGTTAATTTTTGTGGTTTGTCTCTTCTCCTAATTATCTCATAATTTCGACCATTATTTGCTCTTATTGTTGTGATTTATAAAATTTCTTTTTGGCATGATTATTGTTGTGATTTAGAAAATATTTATTTACTGTTAACCAAGTTTTTTTTTTTTGCCTATTTTTTCTAGTTTCTTTCCATATCTGAGATCGATCAGTACTTTAAATTATATATAATTGTAAGTTGGTAAGTGTTAGGGGCCACAATAGGTTTCTTTCCATATATGTACTTTAAATTCCATATCAATTAGTACTTTAATTTACATGTAATTGTAAGTTTCTTTCCATATCCGAGATCGATTAGTACCCTATGTGTGTGTCGATCAGTACTTTAATTTACATGTAATTGTAAGTTCCTTTCCATATCTAAGTTCAATTAGGACTTTGTGTGTGTGTGTGTGTGTGTGTGTGTTACAAATAGAATATTGTGGTGATGTAGGTTAGAGGTCACAGTAGCTAGTTTGGGACCCTATGTTGGAATTTCAGTCTCACAATTAAGTTTTAGAATTCTCACAATTAAGCTTAAGACCTCCTTTAAAAATTTAAGTGTCACGATTAAGTTTTAGAATTATCTTCTGCAACACTATTTCATATTCAAAGCATCTGAAATTGAATTTAAAAACTATATAATCAGTATCAAGCACAAACAGATGTAAAGCAAAAAACATTACAAGTTTTAGCATTGAAGTTGAAAGAGAGAATAAATATTATGGATACTAATCTTAAAACATGACCTGCTTAATGTAGTGGCTATAGCAAATCCTTCTCTATTTGTTGAAGTTTTCCAATAAAGTTTGTCATGACAGGAACTAAAATTCAAGCATACAATATCACAAAGTGGAACTATTGTCATGTATAGTACTTTCCTGTTTTGCTATTTTATGGTTCTATTATTAGGCTTTTGAAAGTAATGTCTTTTATGGGATTTTTAACTTTGTTGCTTGCTTACTATTTTATGAATGATGGATTCATAAATAATAGACGATCAATTTTTCACCACACTCTTACAAAGCAGTGGATAAGGTATTAATAATCTCCCCCCTCCAAATGGCTAGTGTTTTGCATAATAATATTGAGGTTGAGATTGAAGTGACACAACCAGAAGGGGAAGTAAGAAGAAACTAAAAAATCTCAACAGGGTATGTCATTTACCATGGAGGAAGATAGCCTTCTTGTATCAAGATGGCTCAGCATTAGCATAGACGCTATTAGGAGGATTGACCAAAAGTCCACCCAATTACGAATAAGAATCCATGATTACTTTAATATTTTTTAAAAACCTAACTGGCTTGAATGTTCTACGGGCTCGTTGACTAATCGGAGGTCAACCATCCAAAAAGCCACAAACAAGTTTTGTGGTTGCTTGACCCAAGTTGAATATGTATCCAAGCGGTATCAATGAACAAGACAATGTGTGTTTATAATTATTATAAGTTTTCATTGAAATATATATTAATATTTATATGATTGTTGTTTAGATTGAGAAGGCAAAGGTAAAGCATACCGATCGACACAAAAAGCCACCTATAATTTGAACTATTGTTGGAATCTATTATAGCACCAACCAAAGTGGTAAGTACATATGGATAATTTGCCAACAAAGATAAAGGGAGGCTACTCTACCGTTCCAACTGTCAATGATAGGGATGACAACATTTGTGAGAGCATGTATGTCAATGTGGAGAGGCCACTAGGCAATAAAACTGAAAAATAAAGGGAAAGGAAAAAGAAATGCAAAGAATCTGCACCTATTGAGTTTGATGAAAGTTTAAGTCACATGGAAAGTGATAGGAAGATAATGATGATTGAATGACAGGAAGCGATAAGCCATGCTGAAAGGGACAAGACTGAGATGATAGACCTTACGAAGAAGAAGGTGGAGATGAAAATCATGAGTTTGAATCTTAATAACATGAATGCGGTGTAGCGAGAATACTTCAAGTCACTTCAAGTGGAAATCCTTGAGAAACATAGGAATGGATCACCGTCTCAATCTTAATATATTTTTCTTGGCTACTTTTGTATAACGGCTGGGGTAACTTGATGTTTTAATCCACCTACTTTGTGTTGATGCTTTTGTCCACCTATTTGTTTTGTTGTTTTAATGATTTGCCTATACTTGGTTGGACAGAAATAAACTTTTGATGAACCTATACTTGCTGTTTTGATGGCTGGATAGATTTGGTAGTAGCTGGACAAATAATGTAGTAGCTTGATGATTGTTTTGATGGTATGATAGATTATGTATTAGGTTGATAGATAGAAATGTATGAACTTTTGATACATTAGTATGAAGTTATGTAGTAGCTGAAAATGTATGGATTTTATGACGTATGGAGTATATGGTTTGTATGTAAGTGAAGCGTAATTTTTTTTTTTTTTGGTTTTTTGATGTATTGAGTATATGGTTTTTTTTATGTAAGCGGTACCAATGGTATGATATGGTTTTTTATTGTTTGTTATTGAATTTTATGTAAGTGAAACATATATAATTGTTGCAGTCGACTGATCAATTTTGTGGATGATGAATATCAGAGATTCCATAATCATCTGTGATAGCAGCAAGTAAAAGACTGGCTTTTAGGACTGATAATCTCAAACTTTGTTGGTTTGAAGAAGAGTGATGAACTGTGACACTGAAGCCTGCAGGAATAGTTTTTAATGGGGTTTTGATGTATCGAGTATATCTGTCCTATTACTTGGGTTATCACAAATGTTGGAGATCTAGTATATCTTTTCCCTCATAATTCCTTTTTTATTTTTGAAAATACAGTGCATTTCACATTGGTGCGGTTGTGATTCCTATCTTATTTTTTCTTCAAAATATAGAGATGCCTTGGCATATAGTTGTAACTCGAGTGACTAAGATTTCTTTACATAAATTATGAGGAGCTTATTTTTTTAAACTATTTTCATGTATTTAACAGATTATGAAGTGTTAAAGGCCTACGGCTTGATTGGCATAACTCTCAATCTCTAAAATGAAGATTTGTAGTTCGAAACCCTCCTTCCCTTAATGTATCCAAAAATAAAAGGCAGATTAGGAAGTTAATTTAAGTTGATAGATGGATTTTTTATATTTTGATCTAGAAATTGTTGGAAATTATAAAAATAAAATAAAAAATATTCTAAAATTAAATAAATAATTAATTAAAAAGTATATACACAAATTTAAAAAAATATATATTTTATTATTATAGACAATAAGAAAATTAATCTAATGTAATGATTAAGTTTTGAGTGGATAGACGAAAAGTGATATATTAGTCAAATTTGGTCAAAAACTTCGCCCAAACTAATGATCGGAGTGATCTTACGTAGCACGGTAGCAGGTTCTTGTTTCTATTATTTCAGAAAATGAACACGCTATAACAAGTGCATTTTTCAAACAAAAAAACAAAAAGATTTTAAAAATAACATATATTGAAAATAATATTATAAATCTATTTTAAATATATGAAAATTAAAAAATTCATTGAAAAATGTATAATTATCATTATATTATAAAAAATCTATATTTAAAATAAAGTTATAAAGGAGATCATGCCTTTATAATTATTGCTTAATTAATTAATCATGTGCTTAAAATTCTGTAAAAGGCAATAAAAGATAGACGAGCTATCCAATTTGCAAATTTTTTTTTTCCATATACGTTCAATAATTTAGAGATATATAAATACAAAATATAAATATTTAATATTATGAATGGCATCGTCCGTAAAAAAAAAAAAAAACAACATCTTAATACTTTAAAATTCACAAATTGTATAATCTCTCTTCAAATTATTAAATCTGGATCGTGAAATGGTAAATGGTATTTCGATCCATTTGGCTTGCAAAACAGAAACAAAAACAATCATTGCCCAAGACCTTTTGACGAATGCGGGATAATTGGCAGACGCGGCGTTGCCCGATGAGACCGAGTTACAGAGGATGACAACCAGCATTTCAGCGAACCAAATCCTAATGATTTTTGTTTTTTTATAACAAATCCCAATGATTTGACTGAGATGAGGAACAGAACTACTTTTTTTTTTGGATGGAGGAACAGAACTACTTTAAATGGTGGGTACTGCACATTGAATGGTCAAAGTCAATCCCGTCGGCTCTGTTCATAGTCAAACTCAAAATTCATTTGGTGCCCTTCTTTTTAAATAAAAAACAAGGTGTTCGATATTGTTTATCCCAGTACGTATGGTTCTCCTTTATATATGTATTTCTCTTCCAGCCTAGCGCATAAAATTCTATGAATTGTGACTTATTTGATGACAATTATATTTTGAGCAATGTTAGATATAGTTGTGTACTGTATAATTGCTGCATAATTTTTATAAAAAAAGTAAAGTTTATTGTTAAAAATTTTATTTTTTTTCATATGAATTATATATTTACCCACTCTTTTTAAAATAACCGTTCGGCGTTTATAAACTCAACGACTACAAATATATTTTATTTTATATATTTGTCAATCATACCATTAGTAAGTGTACATAGTCTTCAATGTCTCATATGAACAGAAAAACACATGATATATTATGAAATAAAAGGACATCCATAGTGAGTATTCATTACTATTCATATGCCTAACAGTTATGCTTGACATATTTATTTGTGCATCATGACTGAGCATTTAAGTCCAGTAGTGAGTTACAAAATGGAGGGAAAAAAGAACCATATTAGAGGAGTATGGGGTTGTTTATTGCATCAAAACAGTGGGATGACATGAATATTATGAATGGATTTGAAGGAAGAGACAGTAATGAAATGAATAGGGAATTGATCCAACCTTTTTCTAAAGATGAAGTGTATAAGACCCTACAACATAGGCACCCTACCAAAGCACTTAACCTGATGGCATGACGGCCATTTTCTATAAAAAATACTGAAGCATTATGGGAGGGATGTTATTTTTATTTCTTTGATTCCAAAGATGAGAAAATCTGAGTATGTTGTTATTTTAAACTAATAAGTCTTTGTAATGTCTTTTATAAATTAGTCTTAAAAACCTTAGTTAATAGGTTGAAGAGTATCTTACCTGCTGTAATTTTAGAGTCTTAATGTGCTTTTTCTCCGGGTAGGTTCATTATTAATAATGTTCTAGTAATTTATGAGATTATACATTATCTTCATCATTAAAGAAATGATAAAGATGGTTATATGTCTCTAAAGTTAAATAAGTAAGATCTATGATAAAGTGGAGTGTGATCGTAATCGAGCTAGCTACCACTAGTTATGTCCCAATAAAGAAATTCGTGTGCCCCAATCTCACATTACACCCCAGCAATAAAGGAAACAAAAGTAAGAAAACAAATAACGACTAGGACATGAAAATTGATATCTATGTTAGCTCTGTCTGAAAAACTACTACTCATAAAAATAAAATAAAATAAAAAGAAATTGAAGACCAAAATTAATAGAAAAACTGATTGTTAGTAAGAGAGATTTTTTAGCATGTGCTAGCTAGCCATAGAAAGAGGATTAATGCTACATAACTTCTCTACTTTCTACATATTATATTTTTTAAAATATTTATTTATTTATTTATTTATTTATTTATTTATTTATTTTATTTTGTGTTTATTATTTTTTTACTTAATTCAATTATTATATTTTCTATTCATATATTAAATATTTAAGAAAAGAAAAAAATTAAAAAAATGTGATGTATAAAAATTATATGAATAATAAAAAATTGGGTAGATTTTTTTTTATAAAGAGAGGGGATCGAAGTAGCTAGTGGAGTGCGTGAGTGGGTGTAGAGTCCAGCAAGATCAGAGAGGCAGATATTTATAGGCCAAAAAGAAAGCCAATTGATTACCAAGAATAATTAATGTACGGAGAAGAGAGTGAAGATTGGAAGTCGCTTGGGATAAGAACACGCGTCTCATGGCACTATCAGATAAAAATTAGGGTGGGATCTATCTTTTTGCTCCATTTTGTCGGATCCAACTGTCGGTGGGAGAGTAGCATTTTTCTTCTTATTTTTCCTTTTTGGGTGTCAGCATGACAATAGAGAAGAAACATATTGAGGATTCGAAGGCATGAAGCGCGTGTAATGTACTTTTTTAGAAACGTTTCTGCATTTTATATGTTTGGAATACAATATAAAATATAAAATTTTTAATCTAATCTTATCTTATTATTATATATTTTTTTAATTTTTATATAAAATATAATAAATAATTAAATTTTTTCAAATCTCAAAATAATTTTTTCAAATTCTAATTTAATATTTTTAAATCTTAAAATTAAAAAATAATATTTTAAACTTTAAAATAAAACATAAAATTCTCATCTCATCTTTAAGAGCTAGAGTTTTTCAAAAATTTTTTTCACAAAAACAATTTCAATATTTCAAATACGGGGGAGGAATATTTCTTTTAACCAATTGTCTAAAATATACATAAAAGATTATTAAAAAGATATACAAATAAAAAACAGATTGGCAATAATGTTCGATCACTACTACTCCTGCCCGCTGTCCCTCAAGTTTGGAGTTAAGTATTAGTACTTGCGTGTGTTGTGTTAGATAGTCTTAAATTATTATTATTGTAAAAAATTTTGAAAAGTCTAGAGTAAAATTAGAAGCGTGCCTATTATGCATGTACTATAATTTTCATAGAAATTGAAGGAATCAATTATCAGATAAAACTAAACTACTGTTTTTGTCTTTGAGAATCTTGTGAGTAATAACGAAAGTTGTTTGTTGTTTTTTTTATAACGCAAATATTAATGGCTTATATATTTAAGTTTGAGTATTATAATCTCGAAATAATTTAGATTAACTCACAGATAAACACATATTTTCAAAAACTTACTAGTATGTCTGGCAATTAAGGATATTAAAATATGAGTGTGCAAGAGTGTTGAAGACATTCTTGATTGACATATTCATTTTAAAAGTTTTATCAGTGAACCTCTCTCTGGTATTAACACAGGTAATCTTGTTTAAGTTTTATTTCTCTCTAGTGAGAACAAATAGGTTCTTGCATATATATGAACTTATGAGCACTCATTGAGAATAATGTAATACCAAACACTTTGGATGTTTGCATGATAATTGTAGCAAAAGTCTAAATAATTATATACGATTTAATTAAGCTTAAAAATCTTGATCGTGGTTGTACTGATGCAAAATAAGTTTTAGGTTAAGATAATTTCTCACAAAATTTTTATTTTCTCTCATATAGTGAATTAGAGAATATGGAAAATATTAAATAAGCGAGAAATAGAGATATATCACTAGTTAGCGGCTAAAACTTCACATACTGCATTTGTTGCACAAAGCGATGATATGCATTTGTTGGATGATCACTTATTGACTCAGTGATATTATTTCTTAGGTTTTGAAATGATATGCTAAAATGTTCTATAGAGACATAGGATGATGGGCGTGAAACTTAAGAAATCAAAAATTTTCTCACCAATGAGATTTATTTAGAAAAGTAAAAAAGAAAAGATAATATGAGCATTTTCTATGTTAAAGTTTCTATATATGCACACTTCCAATGTTTTTTTTGTTAACTGGAAGGAAAATATATTATTTAGATAAAATATTTTCTAAATTGCAAATTGTATAAGTTATATGATAAGAGCAATTATCTCATAATTTTATGACTTGCTAATAATGAAGTTATAAGTGAATTATGGTGCAAAGCTATTGTTAAATCATACTTGGATTGATATAATATGGGGTTGTGGCCTTAATTATGACTTGTCGTCCTTAGATCGAGTTCATTCACCTTTAAGTAAGGTTGAGTGATTATATAGTGTATACGTGAATTCAATTAAAATGGAAATGAGGAGGATCTAAGATTGAGTATTTTTGGTTGAATCAATAAAATCATTCGTATTTTGTGCGAGGGTGGGGTATTGTGAATTTTTGTAACATTTATTTTTTGAAAATAACATTTAATTATGTTTCATTCCACATTACCTTAATATTAAATTTTTCAAATTTTTTTATAAAAGATTGCTTAAAATAGTGGGAGTAATTCACTAATTAGTAATGATGTATCATTAGTAACAGTGACTCCTAAAAGTTATAATATAGAAAGATTCTCATAAATAGCGTTGAAGTTGTATATCAGTAATCTCTTGTTGTTTAAAGACTACATAAGAATATTTGTAATATGACTTCGCTAAAAGTACTGAATTCACATAGTAGGAATCAGAACATAGAATCTTAGATTCACTTCACTTACATGATTCAACTTGGGGTTGCTGATCTGATTAATAAAGAAAAATTGAAGTTAATAAAGGTATAGATCAATCTCTTAGTACTAATTGAGTTGTATTTAGATAACCATTTATCTTCCTTTTATTGCAACTTTTTTTAAAATAGTTAAATAGTTGATTCTCGCAGAATAATTATATGACTAGCTTTTTGTGATGTAAAGTACTTTGAGCACATGATTATTGCTTGTACTATTTTGGTACATTAAGCGAATGAATGATGTTGGTACTGTTTTTTGTGTGACCTAAACCAACCATTCATTTAAAGATACCCAATATACTTAGTCGTTTTCATTAATGACCTATTTAATTAAATGAGCTATTTGAATATTGTTGGCAATCCTATAAAAGTGTTTTTTTCAAGAGAGTTTATTCTGATGATGATTAGGTTGTCTTAGATTATTATCTGTCGCCTGATGAAAGGTTTTCCATACCACGGGGTAGTGGACATGGGTTTATGAAAAGTAGATCAGATATCTTTCTTGTGAGACTGTTTACAAATTTCTATGAGCTCTTGTTCAAAATCCATAGACATTAATGAGATGGAAAATATTAAAGAATCTAGTTTTATTTATACTATTTGATATTTCTGTTATACTTTGCTTAGGAGTTAGAGGTTGAGAGTTTGTTAATGGGTAAATATGGCTTACTTGATAAAGTGAGTTTATGATGTGATTTAGACAATTCATTAAAAATAATGAGTAGATTGTTGTGATTGTCTTTGGGGGCAAAAACCCTAATCATTTTACCCTTAATGAAAAAAAATAAAGATTGGTATCTCACATGGTGATGTTAAGTATAAGAAATTTATATGAAACCCTGAAATCATTTATTGAGTTTGCTGGATGACATTTAGGTCACTTTGTAGATTCTTAATAGTCACAGTATGACTTGCTGACTAGAATATGGTGTTTATATTGTGAGTTTAACCTTAAATGAGATTCGCGATGAGTTGTCGCTGACTTCATAATTGTGCATAAACGTTTATATATAAAAGTAGGATTTATTGGGAGACCCATGTTTTGGAAAGATACTATACATGAGAATGTGCATGGAGATAAATGGTTATAAAACATCACTTGAGAGCTGTAGTTTGATTATTTTTAGTAGACTATGTGATTTCTCTCCATCATGTTATTGCTAATCGTGCACTTGACACTGATGTATTCTATGATCACATGGCGTGGTTATAAGTATTTTTTTGTAAGGACACACATTCACCATAAATTTGGTAGTAATGGTGAAAAATGTATATCAATAGACTCAGATTGGCTCACTCACACGAACGTTCGCCTTTGGTGCTACAAATGGGTAGCGAGTAAAGATAAGACAATGTGTCACTCGGTACTTGTCCATAGAGAAATAAGTTGTAAGACACAAAAAATATATCTCCTTAGTGGGAGCAAAGATAAGGTCCATCATATTTAAAAGGATTGTGCATGGTTACCTACAATCCATGTAGCCTGTGGTTTAGCCAGATGTAATATTCTCTTTGGCGCTTTGGATAGCGAATAAATGGAGTGACTCGAGTTAGGCGTTGAGATAGCGACTAGAGATTTGTATGGTGTATTGAGATTAGATATACACTATTTCTTTAGAAAAAAAACTCCATCGTAGCATGTATTTCATACTACATATGCTTATGCTACAGACAGTAGATGTAAGTGAATGGATCCCTACTTCCTCACAATGTGTCTTGTAGGTCATAATTGATGACCTTAATTTATTTATGTCCTTATGAGACATTTGACTATGTCACGAGGTTGATATTTTAGTGTTTGCTACTTTGGCATGTTTTCTGTAACCATGAATGATACGATTTAAAGATATATTGTTGGAAAAACGACTTGAAAGAAACCGAATGATATAAGGGCGAATGGAAGATTATTTGGTAACATATCGATAATGGTGTGTACTCACTGCCAACAAGTTATGTTGCTTCTTAGGAATTGCGACATTTGTGAGTACATCATGTTTTACAGTTATTGAGCATTGCTCTGAATCATTCAGACTCAAAAAATGATGCTTAGTTTGATGTGACCAAATGAGTCGGGGCATAACAAGACACTTCTATGGATGTTGCTATACTGGTATGCTCTTAGAGAGATTTTGTATAGTGCTCCCAGTTTTCTTTTACAGGTGTGCTCGATGGTCGCACAACTTATTTGTTAGTATGAACAAGATTGAAATATATTGTGAGAAGCAGACCTGAGGTTTTGCCCACTACATGCAAGTGAGAGATGTAAAAAAGGGGCACCCATAGTAGGCACCCCTTGCTATTCATATGCTTAGCAACTATGCTTGGCATATTTATTTGTGCATTATGGCTTTACATTTAAGCCTAGACGTGGGTTACAAAATAGAGGAGCTATTATATAACCCCTCACCCCTTTAGTGAAAAAGATGGATATGTGGCATAAAAGTAGAAAATCTCTCTCTATTATAATTCTATCTAGTTTCTACATTTAGATTGTGGGATATGTGGGTGTTGTTCTGGTCTTACCACGTAGCACACACCATCGATATGAGAATATTTCAAATGAACAACGACGACAGAAAATTCGTGGAACAACTGCACTAGATCTAAAATATTTCTAATGAGGTAATATCGCTTCCACTGTATATTTTGATTTAATATTTCTAACATATTATGTGTCCAATTCTAGAGTGGCAAGCATGGGACAATGGTATCACTTTCTTATAAAAATAGTGCCATAATTTAGATTAGCTTGGGTGACTAGAGTGCATAATGACTGATTGGGTGGTACAATTTCCTTTGGCAAATTTAGTGAGGTTAATTATGTTTTTCTAACCAATGAATTAAGCTCTATATGGAGTGCCATTGTTTTTTATTGCACTCGGGTGGACAACACATATCAATCTCATTACTCAGGATCTTCACGCCAAATGCATGAGTAGTTACATTATCTTCTCCAATAAATTAAGCTCTATTTGGACGAGAAATTCTCGATGGTACTTGGACGATGGTGTAGTGTTTGAAATGCTTGTCTATAGCTTGAACAGTTCAAGAAATTAAGTTAAAAAAAGTTATAATAATTTGCATGATTTGGCACACTAAGACTTGCATTCACGAGTCTTATGAAGCATAAACCTACTACTTGTTATGTTTATACAAACTTCCATAATCATTTTTAACTCACTAATATAATTGTGAGGGAGTAAAAACAATAAAATCCAAATGTAGGGCCTAGCCCACCGAGTTAGTAGCTAGGGTGGAGGTAAGGGAGTCAGAAAGTGAGTTGGGAGAGTCAGGGGGTCAAGAGGCGTGGGGGACATGACAGGCAAGTGGCAAGGAGGCTTCAGAGCATGAGTGATGTAAGTGGGGAGAAAAGGCATCCGAACACACGCAATGACGAGCACGCGCAAATATATGCATAAAATACCTTCAACCAAATGACCAAGGGATCAGCTTCTTCTTCAATTCTCCTTCTTCTCTTCGACTTCTCCTTCACCCTCGGGACAGAGAGTGTAAGTGAATGTCTTTTTTTCAGTAAAATTATATTCAGCATCACTATTGTATAGTGAGATATGAGGGACTATGAGAGACTGTAAACAATAATATTATAGTAGATTTTTCTTCCCAAACGCTTGGGACGTAGACATTATGCCGAACCACGTAAACTCATGTGTTCATCTCTTATATTTCTCTGCACTTATATATTCCATTCACCTCCTTGGACGTACGCATTACTACCGTACAGCCACTCCGGAACACTGCCGGGGGCTCCATACGACACCGAACGAAACCCAAGTCGTCCAAGTGGGCCAGGAATGACTGTTTCTCCCATTCCGGCTTGTTGAACGATTTTTATAGCATCAACAATAATGATGATGGAATTATAAGGTCTCACTTGTTTTCGCGTATGAGATGAGATAAAAGTTGAAAGTTAAATAAAATATTGTTAGAATATATATATTTTTAATATTTTTTTTTTTTTGTTTTGAGATTTCAAAAAATTAAATTATTTATTTTATTTTGTGTGAAAATTTAAAAAAATTATAATAATAATATGAGATAAAAAATTTTGTGAAATTGAATGATTAGTTGAATGACCAAATGAAAGGTTGAAGGTAGCCAAGTTGTGAATAAGTGAAAAAGTACCATCATGAATCCTGATGTCTTGCATTTTTAATCTTATTTCTCTTGTTTTACGTCTTGTTTTTGTCGAGCTATAATCAATTCAGCCATTTTTAACTATAAAAAGTCTTTATAATTTTCTACTATTTACTCACACTCTATATTTTATATTTTTATATTTTATATTTTATATTTTATATTTTATCAAATATTTTTTATATGAATAATGAATAAAAAATTTGAAATAGTTTAAAAAAATAAACTCAAAAAAAAAAAAAATTTAAAAAAATGTGGAGTGTGGAGTGTGGGTAAATAGTAAGAGGTTGTGTAGCAAAACCCTTTTAACTACTATCTGCCAATTTTTTTTTTTTATTTCTTTATATGTTTGTAACTTTATGTCATCTAACTGTATGACATACCTCTCTTTATCTTATTTATCTTTCTCTGACTTGATCACGAACTTTCATTCTCTCGGGCTGGACATACATTTTGATCTCTATTATTTTATAACCAACAAACTAATTATTATTAAAAAACTGAGTAACAACATTTTAAAAAATAAAATTAAAACATGATATAAACATAACGAGAACTAATACGCAATCTTTTGTTGGCGGTAGATCCATTTTAAGACGGCCCGAGTCAACGTAAAGTTTAATAAACACTTGTCCTGCCGCGGTATTAAGACCTTAAGATGGGCCTTGGCCCAAGCTTATTGAGCCCACTAAGAGGCCGACCTGAGTGGCTCCCACGTGTGACCGAGTCATTCCAACCGAAATCAACAAATGAACCACGCTGACAGACACAGAGAGAGAAGGTTCCCAAAATAAATAATAAAAAGAAAAAATAAAATACACTTTAGTTCCACGGTTCCACCAAGTCGCAGAGAGAGAGAGAGAGAGAGAGAGAGAGAGAGAGGGAGATGTGGAAATTTTAGCCCTCTTTTGATCCAGCAACGAAGCTTCAATTCCCTCCATCTTCTTCCTCCTCCTCCTCGATATATTGATTGTTTATATTCGTACATATATATAGACCAAATTGTATGCCATTTATTCATTTTGTTCTTATATATATACTGTCAATCAAGCAAGAACAATGTCTCTGAACATGAAAACCCTAACCCAAGCCCTTGCGAAGACCGCCGCGGTCATCGAAAAGACCGTTCAGACCACCGTACAGGAGGTCACCGGACCCAAACCCCTCCAGGATTACGACCTACTCGACCAGATCGGCTCGGCAGGCCCTGGCCTCGTGTGGAAGCTCTACTCGGCCAAGGCTCGGGATGCCACGAGGCCCCAACAGTACCCGACCGTGTGCGTCTGGGTCTTGGATAAGAGGGTGCTCTCGGAGGCACGCGGGCGCGCGGGGTTGTCCAAGGCGGCCGAGGATGCTTTCTTCGACTTAATTCGGGCCGATGCGGGGAGGCTGGTGAGGCTGAGGCATCCCGGGGTTGTACACGTGGTGCAGGCCCTGGACGAGAACAAGAATGCGATGGCGATGGCGACTGAGCCGCTCTTTGCGTCGGTGGCGAACGCGCTGGGGAATGTGGAGAATGTGGCTAAAGTGCCTAAGGAGCTCAAGGGAATGGTCGGTACCAAATCTTCAGTGGGCGATCTCGTTTTTAGTTTGAATTTTGGAATCAGTTTCTAATTAGAGAGCTTCCTTATGATTATCTTAGTACCTTTTTTTGATTCACTAAACCCCCATTTGAAAAGCAACTCCCTTTCTGATCGTGTTAAGGCTATCTCAAGTTTGAGACCTCATAAGCGCTTTAGTGAGCATCCATTTGAAAAAGTAGGATTGATTTAGTGAATGCCCACTCGAAGAAATCTAATATATATACCTGAATTATTGGATGCCCGTTAGAAAAGTTTAGTTGTGCTACCTGAACTTCATTTTGTGCGGGTGTGTTTTGATTGATGATGTCGAATATGCACACCATAGTTGTTTAGGACAGAACGACTTGAAAGCTTTTAAAACATATATAACAGAGCGTGGGCTTGTTCTTTGGTGCGAGGAAAGAGAAATCACAGGATTAGACAATATTTTTTCAAAAATGGGAAAAAAAATTATATCTTAAGAAAAATGCATTATCTTAATGTTTTTGACTTGCTATTTTGTGTTTTGGATTTTTGTAGTGGCCTGTAATTTTTTCAGCTGTTTCTTAGGGCCTGTTTGGAAACACAACCGTTCTTCGATATTCTCAGATTACTTTGTTACTATTCAGAAACCATTCACAACTATTTCATTATTATTCATAAATTATTTCGCTAATATTAACGGATGAACTGAGATACTCTTAGCATCCAAATGGAGTTAAGCTTCTTTCTGTGAAGCACTGTAGTTAACTGGCAATTTTTTTTTACATTGCAGGAAATGGGGTTGTTGGAGGTTAAGCATGGTTTGCTTCAGATAGCAGAATCCTTGGACTTTCTACACAACAATGCGCATCTCATTCATCGGGCTATATCACCTGAGGTTACAACTTGTTTACTCAATTATTTTTTATCAATAAATTTCCCAAGTGGAAGGTATAAACTTTATAAGCTGGAATCACATTTATATTTCTTTTTTCTTGATTTTGCTAGTTGTTCCAATAAAGAGCATACTGTTTAATACCATACTGGTTAATAGGGATTTATGTTTCTGGTTCTGGTTTGGAAAGAAAACTTTATCTGAAGAGGAGGAAGCATGTATCCATACAGGGAGTGTATCAAAATTACTTTTAAGCAATTATATTATGTAATTCAGAAGATATAAACATTACAAAACAGTTGCGGAATCATATATAATGAGGACTTAATTATATGCTGAGGAAGTTCAGCACCTGTAAAAGTCTACTATTTCTCTCTCCAGATTGTCCACATAACATGCAAACGAACCATATTCAAAATGTATGACTCTTAAGTTGACCAAATTTCCCTTGCAAATACATAAGTGTCTGAATCAATTCTTTGACATGGCTTGAAGACACCAAATAAAAACACAAGTTACCAAGTATCTCTTGTAGAGAATCCTATATTGGGAAGATGATTCCTCTGTGCGTGATGTGGTGCTTATGGTTGGAGAGGAATTGGAGATGTTTTGAAGATAGATAACGCTCGATGGGAGAACTTAGGGAGTTTTTCTTTCATACCTTGAGTTTTTGGGCTAAGGCTCTTTTTTTTTTTGATAAGTAAAAATATTTTATATATATCAATAGGCTAAGGCTCTTGTATTGAATGGAGATAATTTTCTTGATTGGCTTTCGTCATTTTCAGTTTCTAGAGTGTATACTGGTTTTTCCTCTTGTATACTTCCTGTGTACTTGGGCTATGCCTACTCTTGGTAATAAAATTTCTTATTAATTATCAAAAGAAAGAATTATCAAAAGAAAGAATCCTATATTTTTTTGATAAGTTAATAGAGAATCCTATATTTATAATGCTTTTCAAAAACTCTTGGTCTTTGTACTTTAGCTTGTGTTCATTATGTATTGGATATGCATGTGGAATGATGTAGCACATACTCTGCAGAATGTTCTTATTACTTCAAGTGGAGCTTGGAAGCTTGGGGGGTTTGGTTTTGCAATCTCGACAGATCAGACCTCAGGCGATATGGCAAGTGGGCAGGCTTTCCATTATGCTGTGAGTGAAGCTTTTTATTGGATTAAGAAATAAAATATTCTTCAATTTGATTTTACGTAGATACTTTTTTTTGTTCATTAAATAGGCTTGAGTTCTGGTTTCTCTAGTAGATCTTTTTATTTACAAATAGTATATGGGATTTGTTTATCCTTTATGTTAGTGCCAGGAACACATGTTTTGACGCAGGAAAGATTATGGAACATCTATTTCCACATGCTCAAGGTGTTTTCTGGGTTTGAAAATTTCTAATCTAAGGGTTTGGATTTTTAGAGGTGTTTAGGGTTTGTAGTTTGAACATCTTGGACTTAAGGGGCAAAAAGAGTCATCTTTATTGTGGTCATGGAAGGTGGATGTGGTGTGCTTTCAAGAAACAAAGCTGAGGGTTGTGGATAGAAGAATTATCTGTAGCTTGTGGGGTGTTCATATGTGGGTTGGTCCTACTTGGCCTCGTTGGGTGCTTCCTGTGGGGTTCTTTTAATGTGGGACAAAAGAGTGGTGGAGTCGGCTGAGGAATGTGTTGGGATTTTTTCGGTTGTTAGTCACTTTAAAAATACGATTGATGGATGGGAGTGGGCGTTTGCGGGTACTTATGGTCCAAATTTGGATAGTGATAGGAGGCAACTATGGGAGGAGTTGGCGGGCCTGATTTATTTACGGGAGGTGCCGTGGTGCATGGGGGGAGATTTCAATATTGTTCGCTTCCCCAACGAGCGTTCGGGGAATCATTGCCACTTGGCAACCATGGAGGAGTTCTCGGAGTTTGTATTTGATTTGGACCTTATGGATCTCCCCCTTCTTGGAGGCGAGTTCACGTGGTCAAATAGTCGGGGATGGTCGAGATTGTATAGGTTCCTTGTCTCTTCGTCGTGGGAGGCGTACTTCCCTGAGCTTTCTCAGAAGCGGTTACCTCGAGTGTGCTTCGACCATTATCCTATTGTATTGGACTGCGGAGGTATCCTTGGTAGACGCCGATATTTCAAGTTTGAAATATGTGGTTAGCGGCGGAAGGTTTTGTAGAAAAGGTAAGTTCTTGGTGGTCCTCTTATATGTTTACAGGCACCCCGAGCTTCGTTCTAGCATGTAAGCTTAAGGCTTTAAAGCAAGATCTAAAGAAGTGGAACTTAGAAGTGTTTGGCAGCATTGACAATCAAAACAATACTCTCATGGAGGAACTACAGGAATTTGAGGTAAGGGAATTGACGGGAGACCTCTCGGAGGAGGCCCTAGCAAGAAAAAGGATAGTTGTAACTGATTTGGAGAGGGTGTTATTGATGGAAGAGATTTTGTGGCGACAAAAAGCCAGGGCCCTTTGGTTAAAAGAAGGTGATAAATGTACGAAGTTCTTCCATATAGTGGCGAATTCACATAGACGCAGCAACACTATTGAGTCACTTCACTCAGGTACTCAAGTGCTTTCTTCCACTGATGGTTTAGAAAATTGTATTGTGCAGTATTATGAGAACCTCCTATCGGAACTGGCATGCTTGAGGCCAAAGCTTGATGGCTTGTTGTTTGAGTCTATTGATCCACAAAGTGCATGTGGTTTGGAAAGGCCTTTTGATGAAGATGAGGTTTTTAAGGTTATTTGTAGCATGGCAAAGGACAAGGCACGGGGCCCAGATGGATTCTCAATGAGTTTCTTTTAGGTTTGTTGGGATGTCGTGAAATGTGATATTATGCAGGTTTTCGTAGAATTCCACTCTTTCCAGAAATTTGAGAAAAGCCTTAATGCGACGTTCATTGCTCTTATACCAAAGAAACATGGGGCTAAGGCAGTTGAAGATTTCCGCCCCATAAGCCTTGTGAGTGGAGTTTACAAAATTATCTCGAAGGTCCTTGCTAATTGGCTTTGCCTGGTGTTGGAACATATTATCTCTAAGCCTTAAAATGCCTTCATTTGGGGGAGACAGATTTTGGATTCGGTGCTTATTGCCAATGAGTGCTTTGATCATAGGATGCGGGAAGACGTCCCAGGCATTCTTTGCAAGCTTGACATGGAAAAAGCTATGACCATGTGAACTAGGATTTCATTTTTTGCTTGCTCGAAAGGTGTGGCTTTGGTGATAGGTGGTTTACTTGGATTCGTTGTTGTGTATCTACCACTCTTTTTTCGGTGTTAGTTAATGGCACTCCTGCTGGGTTCTTTAACAGCTCACGTGGTTTGAGGCAAGGGGATTATTTGTCTCCTCTCTTGTTTGTCATTGTTATGGAGGCACTTGGCTGGATGGTGAAGGCTGCTGTTGAAGGAGGTTTTATCTCCGATTTTTTGGTGGGTTATGGCACGAATGACCTTAGTTTACTCTCACATCTCTTATTTGCAGATGATACTCTCTTATTTTGTGATGTGGATCCTAGCCAGATTCAATCTCTGCGAGCTCTTTTGTTTTGCTTTGAAGCAGGGTCAGGGCTTAAGGTTAACCTTGGTAAATCTGAGATGGTTGCGGTGGGTGCGGTGCCCAATATTAATTGCTTGGCGCGGTTGTTGGATTGTAAGATGTCTTCCTTGCCTATGAAATATTTGGGACTCCGGCTGGGGGCGACCTTTAAGGCTCTATTCATATGGGATGGGGTGGTGGAGAAAGTTGAGAAAAAGCTTGCTAGGTGGAAATAGATGTATTTATCAAAAGGGGGTGACTCTTTAATTAAGAGTTCTTTAACTAATCTCCCCACATATTTCCTTTCTCTCTTTCCTTT